>JAJQKJ010001552.1:0-20000 GCA_029574335.1 Rana kukunoris | reverse complement strand
TACAGAGGTGATCTATAGAGGAGTACGGAGGTGATCTATAGAGGAGTACAGAGGTGATCTATAGAGGAGTACAGAGGAGATCTATAGAGGAGTACGGAGGTGATCTATAGAGGAGTACAGAGGAGATCTATAGAGGAGTACAGAGGTGATCTATAGAGGAGTACGGAGGTGATCTATAGAGGAGTACAGAGGTGATCTATAGAGGAGTACGGAGGTGATCTATAGAGGAGTACAGAGGTGATCTATAGAGGAGTACAGAGGTGATCTATAGAGGAGTACAGAGGTGATCTATAGAGGAGTACAGAGGTGATCTATAGAGGAGTACAGAGGAGATCTATAGAGGAGTACAGAGGTGATCTATAGAGGAGTACGGAGGTGATCTATAGAGGAGTACGGAGGAGATCTATAGAGGAGTACGGAAGTGATCTATAGAGGAGTACAGAGGAGATCTATAGAGGAGTACAGAGGAGATATAGAGGAGTACAGAGGTGATCTATAGAGGAGTACGGAGAGATCTATAGAGGAGTACAGAGGTGATCTATAGAGGAGTACAGAGGTGATCTATAGAGGAGTACAGAGGTGATCTATAGAGGAGTACAGAGGAGATATAGAGGAGTACAGAGGTGATCTATAGAGGAGTACAGAGGTGATCTATAGAGGAGTACAGAGGTGATCTATAGAGGAGTACAGAGGAGATCTATAGAGGAGTACAGAGGTGATTTATAGAGGAGTACGGAGGTGATCTATAGAGGAGTACAGAGGAGATCTATAGAGGAGTACAGAGGTGATCTATAGAGGAGTACAGAGGAGATCTATAGAGGAGTACAGAGGTGATCTATAGAGGAGTACAGAGGAGATCTATAGAGGAGTACAGAGGAGATCTATAGAGGAGTACAGAGGTGATCTATAGAGGAGTACAGAGGAGATCTATAGAGGAGTACAGAGGTGATCTATAGAGGAGTACAGAGGTGATCTATAGAGGAGTACGGAGGTGATCTATAGAGGAGTACAGAGGAGATCTATAGAGGAGTACAGAGGTGATCTATAGAGGAGTACAGAGGTGATCTATAGAGGAGTACGGAGGTGATCTATAGAGGAGTACAGAGGAGATCTATAGAGGAGTACGGAGGTGATCTATAGAGGAGTACGGAGGTGATCTATAGAGGGGTACAGAGGTGATCTATAGAGGGGTACAGAGGTGATCTATAGAGGAGTACGGAGGTGATCTATAGAGGAGTACAGAGGTGATCTATAGAGGAGTACGGAGGTGATCTATAGAGGAGTACAGAGGTGATCTATAGAGGAGTACAGAGGAGATCTATAGAGGAGTACGGAGGTGATCTATAGAGGAGTACAGAGGAGATCTATAGAGGAGTACAGAGGTGATCTATAGAGGAGTACGGAGGTGATCTATAGAGGAGTACAGAGGTGATCTATAGAGGAGTACGGAGGTGATCTATAGAGGAGTACAGAGGTGATCTATAGAGGAGTACAGAGGTGATCTATAGAGGAGTACAGAGGTGATCTATAGAGGAGTACAGAGGTGATCTATAGAGGAGTACAGAGGTTATCTATAGAGGAGTACAGAGGTTATCTATAGAGGAGTACAGAGGTGATCTATAGAGGAGTACAGAGGTGATCTATAGAGGAGTACAGAGGTGATCTATAGAGGAGTACAGAGGTGATCTATAGAGGAGTACAGAGGTGATCTATAGAGGAGTACAGAGGTGATCTATAGAGGAGTACAGAGGTGATCTATAGAGGAGTACAGAGGTGATCTATAGAGGAGTACAGAGGAGATCTATAGAGGAGTACAGAGGTGATCTATAGAGGAGTACGGAGGTGATCTATAGAGGAGTACGGAGGAGATCTATAGAGGAGTACGGAAGTGATCTATAGAGGAGTACAGAGGAGATCTATAGAGGAGTACAGAGGAGATATAGAGGAGTACAGAGGTGATCTATAGAGGAGTACGGAGGAGATCTATAGAGGAGTACAGAGGTGATCTATAGAGGAGTACAGAGGTGATCTATAGAGGAGTACAGAGGTGATCTATAGAGGAGTACAGAGGTGATCTATAGAGGAGTACAGAGGTGATCTATAGAGGAGTACAGAGGTGATCTATAGAGGAGTACAGAGGTGATCTATAGAGGAGTACAGAGGAGATCTATAGAGGAGTACAGAGGTGATTTATAGAGGAGTACGGAGGTGATCTATAGAGGAGTACGGAGGAGATCTATAGAGGAGTACGGAGGTGATCTATAGAGGAGTACAGAGGAGATCTATAGAGGAGTACAGAGGAGATCTATAGAGGAGTACAGAGGTGATCTATAGAGGAGTACAGAGGAGATCTATAGAGGAGTACAGAGGTGATCTATAGAGGAGTACAGAGGTGATCTATAGAGGAGTACGGAGGTGATCTATAGAGGAGTACAGAGGAGATCTATAGAGGAGTACGGAGGTGATCTATAGAGGAGTACGGAGGTGATCTATAGAGGGGTACAGAGGTGATCTATAGAGGGGTACAGAGGTGATCTATAGAGGAGTACGGAGGTGATCTATAGAGGAGTACGGAGGTGATCTATAGAGGAGTACAGAGGTGATCTATAGAGGAGTACAGAGGTGATCTATAGAGGAGTACAGAGGAGATCTATAGAGGAGTACAGAGGTGATCTATAGAGGAGTACAGAGGTGATCTATAGAGGAGTACGGAGGTGATCTATAGAGGAGTACGGAGGAGATCTATAGAGGAGTACGGAGGTGATCTATAGAGGAGTACGGAGGTGATCTATAGAGGAGTACAGAGGTGATCTATAGAGGAGTATGGAGGTGATCTATAGAGGAGTACAGAGGTGATCTATAGAGGAGTACAGAGGTGATCTATAGAGGAGTACGGAGGTGATCTATAGAGGAGTACAGAGGAGATCTATAGAGGAGTACGGAGGTGATCTATAGAGGAGTACGGAGGTGATCTATAGAGGGGTACAGAGGTGATCTATAGAGGGGTACAGAGGTGATCTATAGAGGAGTACGGAGGTGATCTATAGAGGAGTACGGAGGTGATCTATAGAGGAGTACAGAGGTGATCTATAGAGGACTACAGAGGTGATCTATAGAGGAGTACAGAGGAGATCTATAGAGGAGTACAGAGGTGATCTATAGAGGAGTACAGAGGTGATCTATAGAGGAGTACGGAGGTGATCTATAGAGGAGTACAGAGGTGATCTATAGAGGAGTACAGAGGTGATCTATAGAGGAGTACAGAGGTGATCTATAGAGGAGTACGGAGGTGATCTATAGAGGAGTACAGAGGTGATCTATAGAGGGGTACAGAGGTTATCTATAGAGGAGTACAGAGGAGATCTATAGAGGAGTACAGAGGAGATCTATAGAGGAGTACAGAGGTGATCTATAGAGGAGTACAGAGGTGATCTATAGAGGAGTACGGAGGTGATCTATAGAGGAGTACAGAGGTGATCTATAGAGGAGTACAGAGGTGATCTATAGAGGAGTACGGAGGTGATCTATAGAGGAGTACAGAGGAGATCTATAGAGGAGTACGGAGGTGATCTATAGAGGAGTACGGAGGAGATCTATAGAGGAGTACGGAGGTGATCTATAGAGGAGTACGGAGGTGATCTATAGAGGAGTACAGAGGTGATCTATAGAGGAGTATGGAGGTGATCTATAGAGGAGTACAGAGGAGATATAGAGGAGTACAGAGGTGATCTATAGAGGAGTACAGAGGAGATATAGAGGAGTACAGAGGTGATCTATAGAGGAGTACGGAGGAGATCTATAGAGGAGTACAGAGGTGATCTATAGAGGAGTACAGAGGTGATCTATAGAGGAGTACAGAGGAGATCTATAGAGGAGTACAGAGGAGATATAGAGGAGTACAGAGGTGATCTATAGAGGAGTACGGAGGAGATCTATAGAGGAGTACAGAGGTGATCTATAGAGGAGTACAGAGGTGATCTATAGAGGAGTACAGAGGAGATCTATAGAGGAGTACAGAGGAGATATAGAGGAGTACGGAGGTGAGATGGTGGAGGAGATTATTTTAGGTATTTCTGTGCGGAGATGAGACTCTCGGTCAGTAATTAGTAGAATCTCATTTCCACTGGAGGAGTCATTACAGATCATTAACAGACGATCAATTACCTTCTCCAAACAATCTAATTGACGTGAAGACGACAATTACTGCGAGATGACAGAACGAGGAACCGCGCTCCGCCGTACTGCGTATATATACACTACACCGCTATATGCTACACTGTATATACTATATATATACACACACACACACACTACACCCGCTATATACTACACTATATACACTCACCGGACACTCTATTAGGTCCCCCTTGCTAGTAGCGGGTCGGACCCTCTTTTGCCCTCATTCTTGGTGAAAATTTCCCCCCAAAACACAGAGACTCTGGGACCCTGTATATGCCATCTCATAGTGATGGCCTCATAATGTCGGGGCTCATAGAAGAGGCTGGTGGCATCTACTCCAGCCACATGTCTGTCAGTCGGCTATAATGTGTTTATTGTAAATAAGTCTACTGTGGGCTCCAAGTCTTTCACTCATTGTTGTTTGTGTTAATTAACTCTGCTATTGTGTGAAGGAGTTCTGTGTTGATTTATAATGTGTATTGTAGTTAGGGAGGTAGGAGACAGCAAGGCTAGGAACTGAGGGGTCGTGTCTCTGAGTCACCTAGGCTAACGGATGAGATAATTATCTCATGTTAATTAGGTTTTTTGGTTACAGTTTGTATTGTCCTCCTTGTGTACATATGTATGTGAGATCTCAAATAGAGGCCATTCCTGATGTACTCCAAGACTGGTGTGGTCTGGTGACTGGGGGGGGGGGGGGGGGGGGCTAAAGAGTCTTGGATAGTGCAGATACTGGACAGAGGAAGCATTGACGGCAGACATAGTCCTGGATTCATCACAACTGGTTGGCTGGGATTGTGCTTCCTGGCTGTGGATACATCGAAAACTTCCACCTGGTTCCAAGATGAGGATAGCAGCCTTCAGTCACCCCAGCGGAGATATGGATCTGGTATCAGAGTTCCCAGGGCTGCTGCACATCGTACTTTCAGCATAACCAGGTCTGGGTCTGAATACCTAGAGATCAGGCAGCAGGTTCAGGAAAGACTCTGCATTAGAGTCCTCCAGGTCGCTGGTATGCAACAAGGCAAGTGCTTTCCAAGCCCAGAGCAATGAGCCAGTGACCAGCGGGAGTTATGGAGGCCATTCCTGGGAGAGCGGCCCCAGGAGCAATGGGTGACTGAGTTGGACAGACTGGTCCAGCAGGAGATAGAGCTGGACAATCGGTATCGGGCTCTGAAAGGGCATGTGGAGGAGGAATATTTAGGAGAGACAACAGAATGCTCTCCGGAGGGATATGACTTTGGTGGCCCTGGATTGCTGTGGGAGATCCTTAGAGATTATTTTGTGTTTGGCAATGAAGGGGAACGTACCCTTGAGGACCCGTGAGAATACAGGGAGGCTATGCTCAGTCTTGTAGGGGTCTCAGAGCTTAAATCTGATCTGGACTGTTTGCTAAGGAAGGAACAGCATCTAGAAAGGACACACAGGAAACTGCTAGAACACGTTCAGCAGCATGCCAGAGAATCGGCAGTAGAAACTCCGGAGATAGCCGTCTCCAAAGCTGAAGTGCTGACAACAGGGCAGAGCGCTGCTAACCTCTGCCCAACACCAACAGAAGCTTCAGCCTCCCGGAGAGAAGAGACAGTAGGCCTTTCTCCCACAATACTGACAGAGACATGGGATTTTATGCCAGCAGCATCTGTGGCGTCACCAGAAACTTCTGCAGCTGAACAGAGGGTCCAAGATGTCTGCTCTACACCTGTGGCAGTCCCGGAGGCCTAGGGTGAGAAGGAGATGGTCATCTTAGCAGCAGATAGCAGCCCAGAATGATGCCACCAACCCAGCAGGAGAGCTGGCACCAGAGCCAGACATCATTGAGCTCTTCCCAGCACCAGTAACCTCTTCTTCGTTCTACGGACAGGAGATGGTGAACCTCTATCCCTAGACACCAGTTGCAGAGACAGGGGATTTGATAGACTGTTCTGCTGAGGAACAACAATCTGGTGAGCCACCAGCAGAAGAGCTGGTATTAGGGCCAAACTTTTCTGAGCTCTGCCCAGCACCTACAGCAGCATCTGTGGAGTTACTAGAGACTCCTCCAGCTGAAGCACTGGTCACCAGACAGAGGATCCAAGACCTCTGCCCCACACCTGCAGAAGTTGTAGGGACCCATGGTGAGAAGGTGACGGTCACTCCCCAACAGTAAACCAGAGTGGATGATGTGCGGTCCTCAGCTAATGTGCCAACAGGGCAGAATACTACTGGCCTCTGCACACAACTGCAGCTTGAGCTGATATCGGCGGGTGGGTCTGCAGTCTCCACTCACAGCAACCCAGCTGAAGCGCTGATAACATGAGAGTCCAAGACCTCTGCCCCACACCTGCGACAGTTCTGGAGGCCCAGGGTGAGGAGGTGGCGGTCACTCCCAAGCAGCAGATCAGGACCCAAGGAGAGAATGTAATCGGCACGTCACAACTGTAGTTTGATCTGGTGTCAGTGGCTGGGCCTGCCGTCTCTACGATCCTAAACCCAGCAGAAGTGCTGGCAACAGGGCAGAGTGCCACCAACCTCTGCTCAGCACCGGCAACAACTACTGAGTTCTAGGGAACTAGAGCTGTCGGCCTCTCTCCCCAACAGTTAGCCAGATAAGATGGTGTGGGGTTACCAGCAAAAGTGCTGGCAACAGGGCAGAGCTCCACAAACCTCTGCCCAGCACCAACTACTGAGTTCTAGGGAACTAGGGCTTCTAGGGTTTCTGGTTACAGTTCGTATTGTTCTCCTTGTGTATATATTTCTGTGAGATCTCAACTAGAGGCGATTCCTGATGTACTCCAAGACTGGTGTGGTCTGGTGACTCGGCGGCGGGGGGCTAAAGACTCTTGGACGGGGCTGGTTCTGGACAGAGGAAGCATCGACAGCAGACATAGTCCTGGGTTTGTCAGATTAAACCATGGGGGGCCCAAAGTGTTCCCACCCCCCACACCACCATCCTGAACCGGTGATATCCCATCCCCCCACCACCAGCCTGAACCAGTGACATCCCATCCCCCACACCACCAGCCTTAACCGGTGACATCCCATCCCCCACACCACCAGCCTTAACCGGTGACATCCCATTCCCCACCACCAGCCTGAACCGGTGACATCCCATCCCCGACCACCAGCCTGAACCGGTGACATCCCATCCTCCACCACCAGCCTTAACCGGTGACATCCCATCCCCCACACCACCAGCCTTAACCGGTGACATCCCATTCCCCACCACCAGCCTGAACCGGTGACATCCCATCCCCGACCACCAGCCTGAACCGGTGACATCCCATCCTCCACCACCAGCCTTAACCGGTGACATCCCATCCCCCACACCACCAGCCTTAACCGGTGACATCCCATTCCCCACCACCAGCCTGAACCGGTGACATCCCATCCCCGACCACCAGCCTGAACCGGTGACATCCCATCCTCCACCACCAGCCTGAACCGGTGACATTCCATCCCCCACCACCAGCCTGAACCGGTGACATCCCATCCCACACCACCAGCCTTAACCGGTGACATCCCATCCCCCACCACCAGCCTGAACCAGTGACATCCCATCCCCCACCACCAGCCTGAACCGGTGACATCCCATCCCCCACCACCAGCCTGAACCGGTGACATCCCATCCCCCACCACCAGCCTGAACCAGTGACATCCCATCCTCCATTACCAGCCTGAACCGGTGATAGAAGGCAGGATGGATCCATGCGCCAAATTCTGACCCCACCATCTGAAATCCAGACTCATCAGACCAGACAAAGTTTTTCCAATCTCGGTGATTCTGCGTCAATTGTAGCCTCAGTTTCCTTTTCTTAGCTGACAGGAGTGGCCCCCGGTGGGATCTTCTGCTGCTGCAGCCCATCTGCTGTAATGTTTGACGTGTTGTGCGTTCAGAGATGGTATTCTGCACACCTTTGGGTGTAATTTGAGTTCCTGTTGTCTTTCTATCCTCTGGAACCAGTCTGCCCAATTCTCCTCTGACCTCAACAAGGCATTTCCCTCCACACAACAGCCGCTCACTGGATATTTTCTCTTTTTCCCACCATTCTCTGTAATCCTGAGAGATGGTTGTGTGTGAAAATCCCAGAAATACTCAATGACAACCACCCCACGTCCAAAGTCACCGAGATCCCCTTTCTCTCCCCATTCACCACCTCTAGAGGCCTAAATGCATTGAGGTTCTGCCCTGTGATTGGCTGATTACGGGTGTACCTAATAAAGTGTCCGGTGAGTATTACATGATATAGAAAAGATCTCTATATACAGAGTGTGATATATATTACAGAAGAGGGAGGAGTCAGGACTCACGTGCAGGCTCGGGTGATAGGTCAGCACTCCGTTATCACACAGCGTCACGTACTTCTTCTTCCATTCTTTATTCAGAGATTTCCCACTTCTCTTCAGAAGAACACCCTGAGGAGGAGAGAAAGAAAATTCACTACATCTCACTTTACAGCAGCGGAGACTCTGCCTTCCTGCACCTCACTTTGTGGCAGAGGAAACACTTCCTGCACCTCACTTTGTGGCAGAGGAAACACTTCCTCCATCTCATTGTATGGCAGAGGAAACACTTCCTCCATCTCATTGTATGGCAGAGGAAACACTTCCTCCATCTCATTGTATGGCAGAGGAAACACTTCCTCCACCTCACTGTATGGCAGAGGAAACACTTCCTCCACCTCACTGTATGGCAGAGGAAACACTTCCTCCACCTCACTGTATGGCAGAGGAAACACTTCCTCCACCTCACTGTATGGCAGAGGAAACACTTCCTCCATCTCACTTTATGGCAGAGGAGACACTTCCTGCACCTCATTGTATGGCAGAGGAGACACTTCCTCCATCTCATTGTATGGCAGAGGAGACACTTCTTCCATCTCACTTTATGGCAGAGGAAACACGTCCTCCACCTCATTGTATGGCAGAGGAAACACTTCCTCCACCTCACTTTATGGCAGAGGAAACACTTCCTCCATCTCAATTTATGGCAGAGGAAACACTTCCTCATCTCACTTTATGGCAGAGGAAACACTTCCTCCATCTCACTTTATGGCAGAGGAAACACTTCCTCCATCTCACTTTATGGCAGAGGAAACACTTCCTCCATCTCACTTTATGGCAGAGGAAACACTTCCTCCATCTCACTTTATGGCAGAGGAAACACTTCCTCCATCTCACTTTATGGCAGAGGAAACACTTCCTCCACCTCACTTTATGGAAGAGGAGACACTTCCTCCACCTCACTTTATGGAAGAGGAGACACTTCCTCCACCTCACTTTATGGAAGAGGAGACACTTCCTCCACCTCACTTTATGGAAGAGGAGACACTTCCTCCACCTCACTTTATGGAAGAGGAGACACTTCCTCCACCTCCCTTTACGGCAGAGGAGACACTTCCTCCACCTCCCTTTACGGCAGAGGAGACACTTCCTCCATCTCCCTTTACAGGAGACACTTCCTCCACCTCACTTTACAGAAGAGGAGACACTTCCTCCACCTCCCTTTACGGAAGAGGAGACACTTCCTCCACCTCCCTTTACGGCAGAGGAGACACTTCCTCCACCTCACTTTATGGAAGAGGAGACACTTCCTCCACCTCACTTTATGGAAGAGGAGACACTTCCTCCACCTCACTTTATGGAAGAGGAGACACTTCCTCCACCTCACTTTATGGAAGAGGAGACACTTCCTCCACCTCCCTTTACGGCAGAGAAGACACTTCCTCCACCTCCCTTTACGGCAGAGGAGACACTTCCTCCATCTCCCTTTACAGGAGACACTTCCTCCACCTCACTTTACAGAAGAGGAGACACTTCCTCCACCTCCCTTTACGGAAGAGGAGACACTTCCTCCACCTCCCTTTACGGCAGAGGAGACACTTCCTCCACCTCACTTTACAGAAGAGGAGACACTTCCTCCACCTCACTTTACGGAAGAGGAGACACTTCCTCCACCTCACTTTACGGAAGAGGAAACACTTCCTCCACCTCACTGTATGGAAGAGAAAAAAACTTCCTCCACCTCACTTTATGGCAGAGGAGACACTTCCTCCATCTCCCTTTATGGCAGAGGAGACACTTCCTCCATCTCCCTTTATGGCAGAGGAGACACTTCCTCTACCTCACTTTATGGCAGAGGAGACACTTCATCTACCTTTATGGCAGAGGAGACACTTCATCTACCTTTATGGCAGAGGAGACACTTCCTCCATCTACTTTTATGGAAGAGGAGACACTTCCTCCATCTCACTTTATGGAAGAGAGACGCTTCCTCTACCTCACTTTATGGCAGAGGAGACACTTCATCTCACTTTATGGCAGAGGAGACATTTCCTCCATCTCACTTTACGGAAGAGAAAAAACTTCCTCCACCTCACTTTATGGAAGAGGAGACACTTCCTCCACCTCACTTTATGGAAGAGGAGACACTTCCTCCACCTCACTTTATGGAAGAGGAGACACTTCCTCCATCTCACTTTATGGAAGAGGAGACACTTCCTCCATCTCCCTTTATGGCAGAGGAGACACTTCCTCCACCTCACTTTATAGCAGAGGAGACACTTCATCTACCTTTATGGCAGAGGAGACACTTCCTCCATCTCACATCATGGCAGAGGAGACACTTCCTCCATCTCCCTTTATGGCAGAGGAGACACTTCCTCCATCTCCCTTTATGGCAGAGGAGACACTTTCTCTACCTCACTTTATGGCAGAGGAGACACTTCATCTACCTTTATGGCAGAGGAGACACTTCCTCCACCTCCCTTTATGGCAGAGGAGACACTCCATCTCACTTTATGGCAGAGGAGACGCTTCCTCCACCTCACTTTATGGCAGAGGAGACACTTCCTCCACCTCACTTTATGGCAGAGGAGACACTTCCTCCACCTCACTTTATGGAAGAGGAGACACTTCCTCCACCTCACTTTATGGAAGAGGAGACACTTCCTCCACCTCACTTTATAGCAGAGGAGACACTTCCTCCATCTCACTTCATGGCAGAGGAGACACTTCCTCCATCTCCCTTTATGGCAGAGGAGACACTTCATCTACCTTTATGGCAGAGGAGACACTTCCTCCACCTCCCTTTATGGCAGAGGAGACACTTCCTCCATCTCACTTTATGGCAGAGGAGACACTTCCTCCACCTCACTTTATGGCAGAGGAGACACTTCCTCCACCTCACTTTATGGCAGAGGAGACACTTCCTCCACCTCACTTTATGGCAGAGGAGACACTTCCTCCACCTCACTTTATGGCAGAGGAGACACTTCCTCCACCTCACTTTATAGCAGAGGAGACACTTCCTCCACCTCACTTTATAGCAGAGGAGACACTTCCTCCATCTTACATCATGGCAGAGGAGACACTTCCTCCATCTCCCTTTATGGCAGAGGAGACACTTTCTCTACCTCCCTTTATGGCAGAGGAGACACTCCATCTCACTTTATGGCAGAGGAGACACTTCCTCCACCTCACTTTATGGCAGAGGAGACACTTCCTTCACCTCACTTTATGGCAGAGGAGACACTTCCTTCACCTCACTTTATGGCAGAGGAGACACTTCCTCCATCTCACTTTATGGAGAGGAGACACTTCCTCCACCTCCCTTTATGGCAGAGGAGAGACTTCCTTCTCCTGACTTTATGGCAGAGGAGACACTCCATCTCACTTTATGGCAGAGGAGACACTCCATCTCACTTTATGGCAGAGGAGACACTTCCTCCACCTCCCTTTATGGCAGAGGAGACACTTCCTCCACCTCCCTTTATGGCAGAGGAGACACTCCATCTCACTTTATGGCAGAGGAGACACTCCATCTCACTTTATGGCAGAGGAGACACTTCATCTCAGTTTATGGCAGAGGAGACACTTCCTCCACCTCCCTTTATGGCAGAGGAGACACTTCCTCCATCTCCCTTTATGGCAGAGGAGACACTTCCTCCATCTCACTTTATGGCAGAGGAGACACTTCCTCCATCTCACTTTATGGCAGAGGAGACACTTCCTCCATCTCCCTTTATGGCAGAGGAGACACTTCCTCCACCTCACTTTATGGCAGAGGAGACACTTCCTCCACCTCACTTTATGGCAGAGGAGACACTCCATCTCACTTTATGGCAGAGGAGACACTCCATCTCCCTTTATGGCAGAGGAGACACTTCATCTACCTTTATGGCAGAGGAGACACTTCCTCCACCTCACTTCATGGCAGAGGAGACACTTCCTCCATCTCACTTTATGGCAGAGGAGACACTTCCTCCACCTCCCTTTATGGCAGAGGAGACACTTCCTCCATCTCACTTTATGGCAGAGGAGACACTTCCTCCACCTCACTTTATGGCAGAGGAGACACTTCCTTCACCTCACTTTATGGCAGAGGAGACACTTCCTTCACCTCACTTTATGGCAGAGGAGGCACTTCCTCCATCTCACTTTATGGCAGAGGAGACACTTCCTCCACCTCCCTTTATGGCAGAGGAGACACTTCCTTCACCTCACTTTATGGCAGAGGAGACACTCCATCTCACTTTATGGCAGAGGAGACACTCCATCTCACTTTATGGCAGAGGAGACACTTCCTCCACCTCCCTTTATGGCAGAGGAGACACTTCCTCCACCTCCCTTTATGGCAGAGGAGACACTCCATCTCACTTTATGGCAGAGGAGACACTCCATCTCACTTTATGGCAGAGGAGACACTTCATCTCACTTTATGGCAGAGGAGACACTTCCTCCACCTCCCTTTATGGCAGAGGAGACACTTCCTCCATCTCCCTTTATGGCAGAGGAGACACTTCCTCCATCTCACTTTATGGCAGAGGAGACACTTCCTCCATCTCACTTTATGGCAGAGGAGACACTTCCTCCATCTCCCTTTATGGCAGAGGAGACACTTCCTCCACCTCACTTTATGGCAGAGGAGACACTTCCTTCACCTCACTTTATGGCAGAGGAGACACTCCATCTCACTTTATGGCAGAGGAGACACTCCATCTCACTTTATGGCAGAGGAGACACTTCCTCCACCTCCCTTTATGGCAGAGGAGACACTTCCTCCACCTCCCTTTATGGCAGAGGAGACACTCCATCTCACTTTATGGCAGAGGAGACACTCCATCTCACTTTATGGCAGAGGAGACACTCCATCTCCCTTTATGGCAGAGGAGACACTTCATCTACCTTTATGGCAGAGGAGACACTTCCTCCACCTCACTTCATGGCAGAGGAGACACTTCCTCCACCTCACTTCATGGCAGAGGAGACACTTCCTCCATCTCACTTTATGGCAGAGGAGACACTTCCTCCACCTCACTTTATGGCAGAGGAGACACTCCATCTCACTTTATGGCAGAGGAGACACTCCATCTCACTTTATGGCAGAGGAGACACCTCCTCCACCTCACTTTAGAGCAGTGGTAGGAGGATCCAAGGAATAATAGATGTTTTTGGGTTACATTGAACGTTTTTGTGGATTTTCTCCTCTGCTTTGATCTCATTGGTTTCCGGTAACTTCCTTCTCACCTCAATAGCCAATGGGATGTCAGCTAACAATTAGCAGTCAGCTTCTGGTCTGATTTGTTGCTCCATCGCTGAGCTCCCACCAGCAGGATGTCAGTCGTCTATCAGACTGGAAGCATCATCCACCTACCTTCAGCTTTACCACGAGGTGGAGTCACTTACCTGACTTACATTTCATCACCACTTTCTACAATCATACTCCATGCACTCACCCCTCCCCCAACCTAAGCTGCTCAAGTATTACTAGAACATGGGGGGGGGGGGGGGCAGAAAAGCAGGAATAAGGGAGAGGAGCCTACAGGGGAGAGGAGAACAGATACAGAGAGTGAGGAGCCTCCCAGGGGGAGGAGAACAGACAGAGGGGTAAAGAGACTACGGAGCGCAGAGACAGAGGGGAGAGGAGATCAGACACAGAGTGAGGAGCCTGCAGGGGAGAGGAGATCAGATACAGAGTGTGAGGAGCCTGCAGGGGAGAGGAGAACAGATACAGAGTGTGAGGAGCCTGCAGGGGAGAGGAGAACAGATACAGAGAGTGAGGAGCCTCCCAGGGGGAGGAGAACAGACAGAGGGGTAAAGAGACTACGGAGCGCAGAGACAGAGGGGAGAGGAGATCAGACACAGAGTGAGGAGCCTGCAGGGGAGAGGAGATCAGATACAGAGTGTGAGGAGCCTGCAGGGGAGAGGAGAACAGATACAGAGAGTGAGGAGCCTCCCAGGGGGAGGAGAACAGACAGAGGGGTAAAGAGACTACGGAGCGCAGAGACAGAGGGGAGAGGAGATCAGACACAGAGTGAGGAGCCTGCAGGGGAGAAGAGATCAGGCACAGAGGGGTGAAGAAGCTATACAGTGAGGAGAAAAAGTATTTGATCGGCTGCCGATTTTGTGACAAAGAAACGATCGGTCTCTATAATTTTATTGGTCGGTTTAGTATAACGGAGAGAGAACAACAACAATATCCAGAAAAACACATTTCATAAAAGTTATAATTTGATTTGCATTTTATTGAGGGAAATAAGTATGTGAACCCCGATCGATCAGCGAGATTTCTGCCTCCCAGGTGTCTTCTATACAGGTAATGAGCTGAGATTAGGAGCACTCTCTCTCTCTTATAGGGAGCACTCTCTCTCTCTCTCTCTTATAGGGAGCACTCTCTCTCTCTCTCTCTCTTATAGGGAGCACTCTCTCTCTCTTATAGGGAGCACTCTCTCTCTCTCTCTCTCTTATAGGGAGCACTCTCTCTCTCTCTCTTATAGGGAGCTCTCTCTCTCTCTCTCTCTCTTATAGGGAGCACTCTCTCTCTCTCTCTCTTATAGGGAGCACTCTCTCTCTCTCTTATAGGGAGCACTCTCTCTCTCTCTTATAGGGAGCACTCTCTCTCTCTCTTATAGGGAGCACTCTCTCTCTCTCTCTCTTATAGGGAGCACTCTCTCTCTCTCTCTCTTATAGGGAGCTCTCTCTCTCTCTCTCTCTTATAGGGAGCACTCTCTCTCTCTCTCTTATAGGGAGCACTCTCTCTCTCTCTCTTATAGGGAGCACTCTCTCTCTCTCTCTCTTATAGGGAGCTCTCTCTCTCTCTCTCTTATAGGGAGCTCTCTCTCTCTCTCTCTCTCTCTCTCTCTCTCTCTCTCTCATAGGGAGCACTCTCCTAATCTCAGCTTGTTACCTGTATAGAAGACTCCTGTCCACAGAATCAACCAATCAGATTCCGATCTCTCCACCGTGGGGGGAGACCAAAGATCTGTCAGAGGATGTCGGGGAGAAGATCGGAGACCTACACAAGGCTGGGAGGGGCTACAAGACCCTCGCCAAGCAGCTTGGTGGGAGGAGACAACAGTTGGTGTTCTCAAATGGATGAAACACAAAATAACGATCACTCTTCTTGGTCTTAGGGGGTGTCACCTCATTCATATAAACCCGAACACTTTGTTATCTTCATTAATGTTTGGTTAGTTCAATATCCTCACCTTTTTGGGGACCAAAGAATTGAAGTGAGGGGAGAATGTAGCCATTAAGTACACAGGTTCTGAGGATTTAATGCAGATGAGGCACCGAGGGACTTTAATCTCCACCTCAATCAGCCTCAGAACCTGTGTACTTCATGGCTACATTCTCCCCCCACTTCAATTCTTTGGATCAGGAGAACGGTGAGGAATCCACCCAGAACTACACGGGAGGATCTTGTCACTGATCTCAGCTGGGACCATCGTCACCAAGGAAACAATCGGGAACACACTACACCGGGGGGGGGGGGGGACTGAAATCCTGGGTGTTTTTCTGCCAAGGGGAGAGGACAACTTCACCCCATCAAAGGGATGATGGGCGGGGCCATGTACCATCAAATCTTGGGTGAGAACCTCCTTCCCTCAGACAGAACACTGAAGATGGGTGGGGGATGGGTCTTCCAGCATGACAATGGCCCAAAACAAACGGCCAAGGCAACAAAGGAGAGGCTCAAGAAGAAGCACATGAAGGTGATGGAGTGGCCTAGCCGGTCTCCAGACCTTAATCCCATAGAAAATATGTGGAGAGAGGTGAAGGTTCGAGTGACCAAACGTCAGCCTGGAAACCTTAATGACTTGGAGAGGAGAAAATCCCTCCTGAGATGTGTGAGAACCTGGAGGCCAACTCCAAGAAACGTCCGACCTCCAACGATCACCAACAAGGGACCATCCCCAACTACTAAGGAACCTCCCCCAACTCCAAGAAACATCCGACCTCTGATCTCCAACAAGGGACCTCCCCCAACTACTAAGGAACCTCCCCCAACTCCAAGAAACATCTGACCTCCAACAAGGGACCTCCCCCAACTACTAAGGAACCTCCCCCAACTCCAAGAGACGTCTGACCTCTGTGATCCCAACAAGGGACCTCCCCCAACTACTAAGGAACCTCCCCCAACTCCAAGAAACGTCCGACCTCCACCGATCACCAACAAGGGACCTCCCCCAACTACTAAGGAACCTTCCCCAACTCCAAGAAACGTCTGACCTCTGATCTCCAACAAGGGACCTCCCCCAACTACTAAGGAACCTCCCCCAACTCCAAGAAACGTCCGACCTCCACCGATCACCAACAAGGGACCTCCCCCAACTACTAAGGAACCTTCCCCAACTCCAAGAAACGTCTGACCTCTGATCTCCAACAAGGGACCTCCCCCAACTACTAAGGAACCTCCCCCAACTCCAAGAAACGTCTGACCTCTGATCTCCAACAAGGGACCTCCCCCAACTACTAAGGAACCTCCCCCAACTCCAAGAAACGTCTGACCTCTGATCTCCAACAAGGGACCTCCCCCAACTACTAAGGAACCTCCCCCAACTCCAAGAAACGTCTGACCTCTGATCTCCAACAAGGGACCTCCCCCAACTACTAAGGAACCTCCCCCAACTCCAAGAAACGTCTGACCTCTGATCTCCAACAAGGGACCTCCCCCAACTACTAAGGAACCTCCCCCAACTCCAAGAAACGTCTGACCTCTGATCTCCAACAAGGGACCTCCCCCAACTACTAAGGAACCTCCCCAAACTCCAAGAAACGTCTGACCTCTGATCACCAACAAGGGACCTCCCCCAACTACTAAGGAACCTCCCCCAACTCCAAGAAACGTCTGACCTCTGATCTCCAACAAGGGACCTCCCCCAACTACTAAGGAACCTCCCCCAACTCCAAGAAACGTCTGACCTCTGATTGCCAACAAGGGACCTCCCCCAACTACTAAGGAACCTCCCCCAACTCCAAGAAACGTCTGACCTCTGATTGCCAACAAGGGATTCTCCACCAATCACTGAGCCACGTTCTGTGAGGGGTTCACATACTTATTCCACTCATTAAAATGCAAATACATTTATAACATTTATGAAATTCTTTTTTCTGGATATTTTTGTTGTTCTTAAAATCCGACCAATAAAATTACAGAGACCGATCGTTTCTTTGTCACAAAATCAAATACTTTAAGAGACAGAAGAGGAGAGGAGTGCAGAGACAGAAGAGGAGAGGAGTGCAGAGACAGAAGAGGAGAGGAGTGCAGAGACAGAAGAGGAGAGGAGTGCAGAGACAGAAGAGGAGAGGAGTGCAGAGACAGAAGAGGAGAGGAGTGCAGAGACAGAAGAGGAGAGGAGTGCAGAGACAGAAGAGGAGAGGAGTGCAGAGACAGAAGAGGAGAGGAGTGCAGAGACAGAAGAGGAGAGGAGTGCAGAGACAGAAGAGGAGAGGAGTGCAGAGACAGATGAGGAGAGGAGTGCAGAGACAGAAGAGGAGAGGAGTGCAGAGACAGAAGAGGAGAGGAGTGCAGAGACAGAAGAGGAGAGGAGTGCAGAGACAGAAGAGGAGAGGAGTGCAGAGACAGAAGAGGAGAGGAGTGCAGAGACAGAAGAGGAGAGGAGTGCAGAGACAGAAGAGGAGAGGAGTGCAGAGACAGAAGGGGAGTGCAGAGACAGAAGGGGAGTGCAGAGACAGAAGGGGAGTGCAGAGACAGAAGAGGAGAGGAGTGCAGAGACAGAAGAGGAGAGGAGTGCAGAGACAGAAGGGGAGTGCAGAGACAGAAGAGGAGTGCAGAGACAGAAGAGGAGAGGAGTGCAGAGACAGAAGAGGAGAGGAGTGCAGAGACAGAAGGGGAGTGCAGAGACAGAAGGGGAGTGCAGAGACAGAAGAGGAGAGGAGTGCAGGCGGTTGCAGGAACATTAGAGGAAATCATCGGCTCGGTTTCTGGCCTTCTTTCCGCACACCGTGTGACTCGGAGTCGGGTTGCTTCACGTTTCATGAGGTTGAATCGCCATCTAGTGGCCATCAAAGAGACTGCTTTAGTCCTATAAAGAAAAAGGTGGGAAGAGCGCAGAGACAGAGGGGAGAAGAGCGCAGAGACAGAGGGGAGAAGAGCACAGAGACAGAGGGGAGAAGAGCGCAGAGACAGAGGGGAGAAGAGCGCAGAGACAGAGGGGAGAAGAGCGCAGAGACAGAGGGGAGAAGAGCGCAGAGACAGAGGGGAGAGGAGCGCAGAGACAGAGGGGAGAGGAGCGCAGAGACAGAGGGGAGAGGAGCGCAGAGACAGAGGGGAGGAGTCCAGCTACAGGGATAACATTGTGTGAAAGGTTGATGGACCAGGCTGGTGGAGCTATGGGGGGGGGTGAAAGGTTGATGGACCAGCCGGTGAAGCTATGGGGGGGGGGGGGGGGGTGAAAGGTTGATGGACCAGGCCGGTGAAGCTATGGGGGGGGGGGGTGAAAGGTTGATGGACCAGGCCGGTGAAGCTATGGGGGGGGGGGGGGGTGGAAAGGTTGATGGACCAGGCTGGTGGAGCTATGGGGGGGGGGGGGGTTGAAAGGTTGATGGACCAGGCTGGTGGAGCTATGGGGGGGGGGGGGTGAAAAGGTTGATGGACCAGGCTGGTGGAGCTATGGGGGGGGGGGGGTGAAAGGTTGATGGACCAGGCCGGTGAAGCTATGGGGGGGGGGGGGGGTGAAAGGTTGATGGACCAGGCTGGTGGAGCTATGGGGGGGGGGGTTGAAAGGTTGATGGACCAGGCCGGTGGAGCTATGGGGGGGGGGTGAAAGGTTGATGGACCAGGCTGGTGGGAGCTATGGGGGGGGGGGGTGAAAAGGTTGATGGACCAGGCCGGTGAAGCTATGGGGGGGGGTGAAAAGGTTGATGGACCAGGCCGGTGAAGCTATGGGGGGGGGGGGTGAAAGGTTGATGGACCAGGCCGGTGGAGCTATGGGGGGGGGGGGGGGGGTGAAAGGTTGATGGACCAGGCCGGGTGAAGCTATGGGGGGGGGGGGTGGGTGGTGAAAGGTTGATGGACCCGGGCCGTGAAGCTATGGGGGGGGGGGGGGGTGAAAGGTTGATGGACCAGGCTGGTGGAGCTATGGGGGGGGGGGGGTGAAAGGTTGATGGACCGGGCTGGTGGAGCTATGGGGGGGGGGGGGTGAAAGGTTGATGGACCAGGCTGGTGGAGCTATGGGGGGGGGTTGAAAGGTTGATGGACCAGCCGGTGAAGCTATGGGGGGGGGGTGAAAGGTTGATGGACCAGGCCGGTGAAGCTATGGGGGGGGTGAAAGGTTGATGGACCAGGCCGGTGGAGCTATGGGGGGGGGGGGGGGGGTGAAAGGTTGATGGACCAGGCCGGTGAAGCTATGGGGGGGGGGGGGGGGTGAAAGGTTGATGGACCAGGCCGGTGGAGCTATGGGGGGGGGGGGGGTGAAAAGGTTGATGGACCGGGCCGGTTGTGGGTATGAGGCATATAAAGAATTGAGTGGCCAGGCTGGTAGAGCTATGAGAGATACAATTTGATAAGCGATGTGCTGATATAATTGATGGGAAGGGCT
>JAJQKJ010002841.1:0-70205 GCA_029574335.1 Rana kukunoris | reverse complement strand
TGAACACAACGGAATTAAAAGTTAAAAATGGAAAATAACCCCCCAACCCACCTTCTGACCTTTGACCTTTCGGGGAGGTCCCTGTTCTAATTCCTGAGTCCTAGCCATATTCTTCCATGGAAAACCCAAACCCCTAACCCCACACCCAACCTTTGACCTATGAACTTTAACCCTAAGTCCATCTCCACTTAGTGATTCTCCCCACCCTAAACCCCTACCTTTTCCAGAACCCGCTCGGTTTGTCCAAAAAAGGGGAAAAATAATTTTTTTAGGCTTCGCTCGGTCGCTCGCCATGATTTGGGTACCCCAAGTGGAAACTCGTAGGACGCTCGGCAGCTTTTTAAAAATCATTTGCGTGAAGCAAGATGCTTTCCCCACTTAGTTAGGGTAGGCGCTACACTTTGGTGGGGGTGGGTCAGCCACGCCCTCTGACCTTTGACCTCTGGGAACCCGCCTTCTGACCTTTGGGGGGGGTCCCTGTTCTAATTCCTGAGTCCTAGAAATATTCTTCCATGGAAAACCCAAACCCTCACCATCCTAACCCCCTAAACCCTAACCCCCTAAACCCAACCCTCAGCACAAGTGGAAACTCCTTGGATGCAGAGCAGGGAGAAAGATAAGAAAGTGACCATACTGTGGGAGGAGAAAGCAGGATGGGTGAACATACTGGGGGAGGAGAGAGAGGAGTTATCATCCAGGAAAAGCAGGGATAGGAGAAAAGGGAGAAAGAAGAGTGACCATACTAGAGGATAAATGTTTCACCCTACTAACCCCTCACCCCAGAACCCTGTAACCCTAATGACTGGACCCATAAAACACTAACCTCAAAATTCTAACCAACAAAAAGGAAAAAACAATGAGAATGCACATTACACCAAGGAGCACACACCAGCAAAAGTCACAACCCAACATCTTGATGCACAGTCCTGTTTTCTTGTTCAGATGAAGCAGCAAAAAAGCTGCAATTCCAGTTCCTGATGAAGCCTCTGAACTTCGGTCAGTGTGTACAGTTGTCTCAGCAGCTTTTGTGGGAGGTGGCCCTGGGATTGCTGTGGAAGATCCTTACAGATGGTTTTGTGTTTGGCGATGAAGGGGAACCGACCCTTGAGGACCTGCGAGAACACATCATGTCTCCAAAGCTGAAGTGCTGACAACAGGGCAGAGCTCTGCTAACCTCTGCCCAGCACCGATAACATCTTCTGGGTTCTACAGACAGGAGATGGTGAACCTCTATCCCCAGACACCAGTTCCAGAGACTGGGGATTTTATAGACTTCACTGCTGAGGAAGGACCATCTGGTGAACCTCCAGCAGAAGAGCTGGGATCAGGGCCACACTTCACTGAGCTCTGCCTAGCACCAACAGCGGCATCTGTGGAGTTACCAGAAACTTCTCCAGCTAAAGCTCTGACAACTAGACAGAGGGTCCAAGACCTCTTGCCCCACACTTGCAGCAGTTCTGGAAGCCCAGGGTGAGAAAGAGATGGTCACTTCCCAGCAGCAGCTTAAGATTGAGGGGGAGAAGGGAGAGTCGTCTTCCCTTCTAAACAGCTGGCCAGGGTGGAAAGAAGCGATCCTTCCTCCCCAGCAAAGATCAGTGCACCTGGGAGTCAGTACCAGAGACATGTCATCCCAAGAGCCAGATGAGGGTAAGGGGGATGGAGCAGCCGGCTCGCCTTCCCAGCAGCAAACGGCACCCCAGAATGATAAAAGCAACCCAGCAGAAAGGCTGGTGACAGGGCAGAGTCCTGCTGGCCTCTGCCCTCAACTAACAAAAGAGTCGGCATAGATTGTATGTTGTCTCATAGTATGGTGTGCCTTCTGCTGGGTCATTTGGGGTGTGGCTGGATTCCATTGTTCTAGTGTGTCTGCCTTGGGAGAAAGGTATTATGGGATGTGTATCTGCTGTGAGGAGGGAGGCGGGAGATCCTCCAACAGCTCTCCCTGATGATTGGACAGCCTACCTCGCCCTGAATGAAAGGGAGGGGGGATGGTCCCGAGTGTTACCTCTGTGTACCTGTGTGTCAATAAACAGTTCATGTTCAGCAGTCAGTACTGTCCAGTCCTTGGTTGGAACATCTGATATCTATATTCAGACTGGAGGAAGCGGCGTATGATGAAAGCACTCAAGCGGAGTGTGGACAATAAGAAAAAAGTATGGCTGCGCTGCAATGCAATATATAAAATGTGACAAAATCTGAACCCAAAGTGAGCCAAACCCTGAAAAGAAGTGAATAAATGAAGGATTGGTGACATGTAAAGAGTCCTATAAATGAAGGAATTCATAGCACTATAGGAGATAAAATAACAAAGACACTGAGAACTGATCCAGAGAACACAATAGAAAAACATTCCTTCAATCACTTCATCAACAGGGACTTCATACCATGAGATTCCTCCACCTCTAATATCAGATCTCCTCACCGACTATACAGATCTCTTGTCAGGAGATCCCAGCAGTCTGTGGCCAGTTATCCCCCCCGGGGGTCTCTGACTACTGGACAACCAACCCCTGTCTCCTCAGCATCTAGTGTTCCTCAGTGTTCCCCCCATGTGGATAGTCCCCTCCCCCCCAGGGGTCTCTGACTGCTGGACAACCAACCCCTGAATCCTCAGCATCTAGCGATCCTCAGTGTTCTCCCCGTGTGGATAGTCCCCTCCCCCCTCCCCCCCCCCGGGTCTCTGACTGCTGGACAACCAACCCCTGTCTCCTCAGCATCTAGCGATCCTCAGTGTTTCCCCCGTGTGGATAGTCCCCTCCCCCTCCCCCCTCGGGTCTCTGACTGCTGGATAACCAACCCCTGTCTCCTCAGCATCTAGCGATCCTCAGTGTTCCCCCCGTGTGGATAGTCCCCTCCCCCCTCCCCTCCCCCCGGGGGTCTCTGACTGCTGGACAACCAACCCCTGTCTCCTCAGCATCTAGCGATCCTCAGTGTTTCCCCCGTGTGGATAGTCCCCTCCCCCCACCCCCGGGGGTCTCTGACTGCTGGACAACCAACCCCTGTCTCCTCAGCATCTAGCGATCCTCAGTGTTCCCCCCGTGTGGATAGTCCCCTCCCCCCACCCCCGTGGGTCTCTGACTGCTGGACAACCAACCCCTGTCTCCTCAGCATCTACGATCCTCAGTGTTCCCCCCGTGTGGATAGTCCCCTCCCCTCCCCTCCCCCCCCGGGGGTCTCTGACTGCTGGACAACCAACCCCTGAATCCTCAGCATCTAGCGATCCTCAGTGTTCTTCCCGTGTGGATAGTCCCCTCCCCCCTCCCCCCCCCGGTCTCTGACTGCTGACAACCAACCCCTGACTCCTCAGCATCTAGCGATCCTCAGTGTTTCCCCCGTGTGGATAGTCCCCTCCCCCCCCCCCGGGTCTCTGACTGCTGGACAACCAACCCCTGACTCCTCAGCATCTAGTGATCCTCAGTGTTCCCCCCGTGTGGATAGTCCCCTCCCCTCCCCCCGGGGGTCTCTGACTGCTGGACAACCAACCCCTGTCTCCTCAGCATCTAGTGATCCTCAGTGTTCCCCCCGTGTGGATAGTCCCCTCCCCCGGGTCTCTGACTGCTGGACAACCAACCCCTGTCTCCTCAGCATCTAGCGATCCTCAGTCCCCTCCCCTCCCCCCCCGGGGTGTTCCCCCCGTGTGGATAGTCCCCGTGTGGATAGTCCCCTCCCCCCCCGGGGTCTCTGACTGCTGGACAACCAACCCCTGTCTCCTCAGCAGTCCCCTCCCCCCTCCCCCCCGGGGGTCTCTAGCGATCCTCAGTGTTCAGTGTTCCCCCCGTGTGGATAGTCCCCTCCCCCGGGTCTCTGACTGCTGGACAACCAACCCCTGTCTCCTCAGCATCTAGCGATCCTCAGTGTTCCCCCCGTGTGGATAGTCCCCTCCCCTCCCCCCCCGGGGGTCTCTGACTGCTGGACCCCTGTCTCCTCAACCAACCCCTGTCTCCTCAGACAACCAACCCCATCTAGCGATCCTCAGTCCCCTCCCCCCTCCCCCCCGGGGGTGTTCCCCCCGTGTGGATAGTCCCCGTGTGGATAGTCCCCTCCCCTCCCCCCCCCCCCGGGGGTCTCTGACTGCTGGACAACCAACCCCTGTCTCCTCAGCATCTAGCGATCCTCAGTGTTCCCCCCGTGTGGATAGTCCCCTCCCCTCCCCTCCCCCCCCCGGGGGTCTCTGACTGCTGGACAACCAACCCCTGTCTCCTCAGCATCTAGCGATCCTCAGTGTTCCCCCCGTGTGGATAGTCCCCTCCCCTCCCCCCCGGGGGTCTCTGACTGCTGGACAACCAACCCCTGTCTCCTCAGCATCTAGCGATCCTCAGTGTTCCCCCCCGTGTGGATAGTCCCCTCCCCCCCGGGGTCTCTGACTGCTGGACAACCAACCCCTGACTCCTCAGCATCTAGTGATCCTCAGTGTTTCCCCCGTGTGGATAGTCCCCTCCCCCCTCCCCCCCGGGGGTCTCTGACTGCTGGACAACCAACCCCTGTCTCCTCAGCATCTAGCGATCCTCAGTGTTCCCCCCGTGTGGATAGTCCCCTCCCCCCCCGGGGTCTCTGACTGCTGGACAACCAACCCCTGTCTCCTCAGCATCTAGTGATCCTCAGTGTTTCCCCCGTGTGGATAGTCCCCTCCTCTGTGTAATGCGGTCATGTCTCCTCTCCACCTCGTTCTTCTCTCTCTCAGAACTTCCATGTTAGAGTGTCAGAGACAACATCCTAGCTGCTGCACCGTCCCATTACTAGGAGGAGGCCGGGATCTGATGGGATGTGCTGGGAAAATGGTCCTACCTTACATCACGGCCTGGTGTTCTTGGTGCTTCCTCCCATCGTCCAATCCAGGGGAAGTCCTCTGTAGATGACGGGACGTCTCTGACATCTGTCAGGAGATCACAGCTTCTTCCTTCTCTGTCCTCAGAAGGAAATTCACTCCACAGACCATCTGAAAGGTGACGGGAGAGAAACCTCATTAGACACAAAGTTACCCTGAGAGGACAGAAATAAGACCCCCATTCCATCCCCTATCCCCCCCATACACACCCCCAGACCTCTATCACCCTGAGAGGACAGAAATAAGACCCCCATTCCATCCACTATCCCCCCATACACACCCCCAGACCTCCATCACCCTGAGAGGACAGAAATAACCCCTGACCCCCATTCCATCCCCCCCACACACACCCCCAGACCTCCATCACCCTGAGAGGACAGAAATAACCCCTGACCCCCATTCCATCCCCCCCACACACACCCCCAGACCTCCATCACCCTGAGAGGACAGAAATAACCCCTGACCCTCATTCCATCCCCCCAACACACACCCCCAGACCTCCATCACCCTGAGAGGACAGAAATAACCCCTGACCCCCATTCCATCCCCCCCACACACACCCCCAGACCTCCATCACCCTGAGAGGACAGAAATAACCCCTGACCCTCATTCCATCCCCCCAACACACACCCCCAGACCTCCATCACCCTGAGAGGACAGAAATAACCCCTGACCCCCATTCCATCCCCCCCAGACCTCCATCACCCTGAGAGGACAGAAATAAGACCCCCATTCCATCCCCTATCCCCCCACACACACCCCCAGACCTCCATCACCCTGAGAGGACAGAAATAAGACCCCCATTCCATCCACTATCCCCCCAAACACACCCCCAGACCTCCATCACCCTGAGAGGACAGAAATAACCCCTGACCCCCATTCCATCCCCCCCACACACACCCCCAGACCTCCATCACCCTGAGAGGACAGAAATAACCCCTGACCCTCATTCCATCCCCCCCACACACACCCCCAGACCTCCATCACCCTGAGAGGACAGAAATAACCCCTGACCCCCATTCCATCCCCCCCATACACACCCCCAGACCTCCATCACCCTGAGAGGACAGAAATAACCCCTGACCCCCATTCCATCCCCCCCAGACCTCCATCACCCTGAGAGGACAGAAATAAGACCCCCATTCCATCCCCTATCCCCCCACACACACCCCCAGACCTCCATCACCATGAGAGGACAGAAATAAGACCCCCATTCCATCCCCTATCCCCCCACACACACCCCAGACCTCCATTACCCTGAGAGGACAGAAATAACCCCTGACCCCCATTCCATCCCCCCCATACACACCCCAGACCTCCATCACCCTGAGAAGACAGAAATAAGACCCCCATTCCATCCCCCCCACACACACCCCCAGACCTCCATCACCCTGAGAAGACAGAAATAAGACCCCCATTCCATCCCCTATCCCCCCACACACACCCCCAGACCTCCATCACCCTGAGAAGACAGAAATAAGACCCCCATTCCATCCCCTATCCCCCCATACACACCCCCAGACCTCCATCATCCTGAGAGGACAGAAATAACCCCTGACCCCCATTCCATCCCCCCCCATACACACCCCCAGACCTCCATCACCCTGAGAAGACAGAAATAAGACCCCCATTCCATCCCCCCCCACACACACCCCCAGACCTCCATCACCCTGAGAAGACAGAAATAAGACCCCCATTCCATCCCCTATCCCCCCACACACACCCCCAGACCTCCATCATCCTGAGAGGACAGAAATAACCCCTGACCCCCATTCCATCCCCCCCATACACACCCCCAGACCTCCATCATCCTGAGAGGACAGAAATAAGACCCCCATTCCATCCCCTATCCCCCCACACACACCCCCAGACCTCCATCATCCTGAGAGGACAGAAATAAGACCCCCATTCCATCCCCCCCCACACACACCCCCAGACCTCCATCATCCTGAGAGGACAGAAATAAGACCCCCATTCCATCCCCCCCCACACACACCCCCAGACCTCCATCATCCTGAGAGGACAGAAATAAGACCCCCATTCCATCCCCTATCCCCCCACACACACCCCCAGACCTCCATCATCCTGAGAGGACAGAAATAAGACCCCCATTCCATCCCCCCCCACACACACCCCCAGACCTCCATCACCCTGAGAGGACAGAAATAAGACCCCCATTCCATCCCCCCCCACACACACCCCCAGACCTCCATCACCCTGAGAGGACAGAAATAAGACCCCCATTCCATCCACTATCCCCCCATACACCCACCTCCTCAAACACACCCACCAGACCCCCATTCCATCCCCTATCCCCCCCAAACACACACCATGACCTCTTTTCCATCCCCCTATTGCCCCCCAAAAAAAAAAACAAATCCCCATTCCATCTTCTTATTCACCCCATACACCCCCCAGGGGTCTCCATCTTCCCCATTCTATCCTCCTACTCCCCCCCATACACACACCCAGACCCCCATTCCACCTACCTGACCCATATACTGACCTACCAGAAGAATATACTGGCTCACCTACTTCACACACAGTGACCGACCTACCTGACATCCGGCCCCTCCTCACCGCTGGGCGGGAAGTATTTATTGGGTGTTCCCCACCAGTGCTCTATGGTGTCCCTGCTGGCTGGGAGGTCCCCTAACACGGAGCCCCGCCCCTGCGCTGCTCACACACAGACACACAGCACCGCACAGAGGGACACGCTGGAGAAAAAGAGTCCCGGAGCGGCGCTGTGTGAGGAGATCATCCCGCCGATTCCTTCCCGACCGGATTATACCGGGGAAATATGTCAGTATTATTGTGTGATATATATAGATAGTGTAGAGATACGAAGTGCTACCACATTCATCCACAAGGCGGCAGCCGAGTAGCATGTAATATACTCTGTATAGAAAATCAATGTGAGCGTTACCAGAATCAGCCACCAGATGGCAACACTGTGCTTACATGAGATACAGCGCATGCCCATAGTTTTGGTCTATAAGAAAATGGCGGCGCGGCGGACGTTTCGTTTTATTGTAGTGCGCATGACCAGAGCAGCTGTCTTTTAGGGGAGGAGTAATCTGATGAGTAGCAGTAATCTGATAGAACACCGGCAATGCGAACATTGTAGTAAACCGATCTGTTGCGGCCGATGTTCCATCAAATTTGACGACCTGTCAGAATTTGTAACGGAAGTGACGTTTCATCGCCGCCATTTTGCTACACCCCGCACCACTCCATAGTAAGAATAGACTGAGGAGGGGGAAGCGGACATCTTGTTACACCCACCAGAGTTTTCCATTTTACACTTATTTGTAAAAGGAAAGTGAGTTTATTCCGTGAAATACAGAGCTTAGATATTGAATTTTAAAAGCAGCGATGTTCTGTCAGATCAGCAAACCTGAGAGGAGAACGCTCGCCGCTGCTTTTAAAATTCAACATTCTAACAGTCAGACGGAGTTCTAAGTCCCGTATTTCCGTATATAAACGCACTTTACTGCTAAATACAAGTGTACAATGTAAATCTCCGGTGGGGGGTGTAACAAGATGTCCGCTTTCCCCCTTCTCAGGGTATCCTCACTATGGAGGAGTGCGGGGTGTAGCAAGATGGCGGCGACGGGACCGCCATTTTCTCGAAGACCACGGCAAATTTCTCCACTCCAAAATGGCAGCACAAGCATGCGCAGTAGTATACACAACAAGGATACTCTGATGCCCCTGGTGGTTTGACTTGGTAGCACACCTCCGATATAATCTGATGCCCTCTGGTGGCTGTAACTGGTAAGACACCTCCAATGATATCAAACACAAATTATTACCGGTACTCTGATGCCCTCTGGTGGTTATACAAAAGAAAAAGTCCATGGAAATGCAAAGAATGGTAATCCGGGGATTCCTTCAGTGAATATGGATAGACATGCAGAAATCTTCTAACACATCCAGGGAGGATCCGTGTTCTGTACATGGGCCTCATAATATGACATGTCTGGGAGGATACATGTTCTGTACATGGGCCTCATAATATGGCGTGTCTGGGGGGATCCGTGTTCTGTACATGGGCCTCATAATATGACATGTCTGGGAGGATACATGTTCTGTACATGGGCCTCATAATATGGCGTGTCTGGGGGGATCCGTGTTCTGTACATGGGCCTCATAATATGACATGTCTGGGAGGATCCGTGTTCTGTACATGGGCCTCATAATATGGCGTGTCTGGGAGGATCCGTGTTCTGTACATGGGCCTCATAATATGGCGTGTCTGGGAGGATCCGTGTTCTGTACATGGGCCTCATATAGGGTTGCCACCTTTTCTTCAAGCCAAACCCGAACAATTTTTTTTGTTTGGGGGGGGGGGGGGGTATGCGCTGTCAGATTGTAAAAGACGTATGACACTTTTGGTGGCCTGAAAGAGTAATAATGTGGCGCATAGTTCCCCGCAGCAAGCAGTGCGCGTGGCTGAATTGTGAGTGTTCTGGATGGAATGCAGGGGTCAGATGTGTCCTGTGGAGAGAGCTATTGCTAGCAGGGGGTGGGGGGAGTTAGATATGTGCTGGGGAGCAGTGGTGGCTGGGGCTCAAAAATGTTGGCAGTGTGAAAAAAACATAAATTGCAGCCTCACTGTGCCATCAGTTGCAGCCACTTTGTTTCATAAGATGTAGCCACTGTGCCCATCATATGCAGCCTGTGCCAATCATATACAACCTGTGTCCATCATATACAGCAGCCTGTGCCCATCATATACAGCAGCCTGTGCCCATCATATACAGAAAACGGTGCCCATCATATACAGCAGCCTGTGCCCATCATATACAGCAGCCTGTGCCCATCATATACAGAAAACGGTGCCCATCATATACAGCAGCCTGTGCCCATCATATACAGAAGCCTGTGCCCATCATATACAGCAGCCTGTGCCCATCATATACAGCAGCCTGTGCCCATCATATACAGCAGCCTGTGCCCATCATATACAGCAGCCTGTGCCCATCATATACAGCAGCCTGTGCCCATCATATACAGCCCATCATATACAGCCTGTGCCCATCATATACAGCAGCCTGTGCCCATCATATACAGCAGCCTGTGCCAATCATATACAGCAGCCTGTGCCCATCATATACAGCAGCCTGTGCCCATCATATACAGCAGCCTGTGCCAATCATATACAGCAGCCTGTGCCCATCATATACAGCAGCCTGTGCCAATCATATACAGCAGCCTGTGCCCATCATATACAGAAGCCTGTGCCCATCATATACAGAAAACGGTGCCCATCATATACAGCAGCCTGTGCCCATCATATACAGAAGCCTGTGCCCATCATATACAGCAGCCTGTGCCCATCATATACAGCAGCCTGTGCCAATCATATACAGCAGCCTGTGCCCATCATATACAGCAGCCTGTGCCCATCATATACAGCAGCCTGTGCCCATCATATACAGCAGCCTGTGCCCATCATATACAGCAGCCTGTGCCCATCATATACAGCAGCCTGTGCCCATCATATACAGCAGCCTGTGCCAATCATATACAGCAGCCTGTGCCCATCATATACAGCAGCCTGTGCCCATCATATACAGCAGCCTGTGCCCATCATATACAGCAGCCTGTGCCCATCATATACAGCAGCCTGTGCCAATCATATACAGCAGCCTGTGCCCATCATATACAGCAGCCTGTGCCAATCATATACAGCAGCCTGTGCCCATCATATACAGCAGCCTGTGCCCATCATATACATCAGCCTGTGCCCATCATATACAGCAGCCTGTGCCAATCATATACAGCAGCCTGTGCCCATCATATACAGCAGCCTGTGCCAATCATATACAGCAGCCTGTGCCCATCATATACAGCAGCCTGTGCCCATCATATACATCAGCCTGTGCCCATCATATACAGCCTGTGTCCATCAGATGCTGCATGTGTCCATATGTGCTGGGGGGGGGGGGGGCTGATACGTGCTGGGGGGGGGGTTTATGAGAGAAGAGGGTCAGTGCAAGGGTGAGGGGTAGAAGGGGTAGGATATGTGGTGGGGTGTATTGGGAAGGGGGAGAGATAGAGTTTGAAACAGTTGTCAGTTTTGAAGTCCAATCCACACCTCTAGCATTGTCTTCTCCCTGCCAAAGCCCCTAGTACACATCCTCATAATCCCTCTATCACTACACATATATTCTACCATGTCCTCCTTTCCAGCCGCTCTCTTCCCTCCCCTGTCCCTCTACACAGCATAGATAAACTTTTTACAGACCTGAGATCAGCGGCGTCCATGCTCCCCCCTCCTCCTCGTGTGTATACAGAGCAGAGAAGGAGGAGGAGGGGAGGAGCTTTAGCTAACAGTCTGCTCTGCTCTCTGCTGAACAAGTCTGTCACGAGGGAGACTTTAGATCTTACTCCCGGTGCGCGCAGTCCATGTGAATGATGTGTCCGGGTCTGGAGCAAATGAAAACCCGTACACATCATTCAAAAACCGGACTGTCCGGGGGAAAATCATACAGGTGGGAACCTGGACAGTGACATCATTGGGGCCTTGACGCTGGCGTTGCTGCTCCCAAGTCCTACATGCTGGACTTGGGCTAATCCAATGTGATGTGCATGTGGTGTGTGTGATCTAGGGACATCAGTGGTGTACACGCGTGCATTGTCTGTGTGATTAATGTTTTGGTTTAGTGTCCAAAGATGCCTACGGCGAGGACCCTCCTGACTGCTCTTCCATCAGCAGACTGGTTCTCCTCTGGCAGATGGGGACTGTGTGGGTCGGGGGTCAGGTCATCACGTATGTCAATCTGCAGGCCTTTTCTCATAGCAAAGTTGTGCAGAATGCAACATGCACCGATGATCTGACACACAAAGGTAGGGGAATACAATAGGGCCCCCCCAGACTTATCCAGGCAGCGGAAACGGGACTTCAGGAGCCCAAATGTTTGCTCCACCACTGCACGGGTTTTGATGTGTGCTTCATTGTATTTTCTCTCTCCTCTGGTTTGGGGGTTCCGGAAAGGAGTCATGAGATAGGGTCCCAATGCATATGCAGAGTCACCTGGAAGGGAAAAGACAGGAGGATGTTAGTCATGCATGTGCCACTTCTGTTGTGCATCACGGGAGGGGATAGTCATGCCTGACTCCCATGTCACTCACCAACCAGCCAGCTGTCCCCATACATGTTCTGGTTAAATTCTGCTGGGATGGGACACTGATTGTATATGAAGCTGTCATGGCTGGACCCGGGGTGTTTGGCACGGACGTGCCATATGAGGCGTTGGGCATCGGCTATCACCTGTACGTTGATGGAATGCCAATGCTTCCGATTGCGGTATATGTGCTCTGTGGCACTGGGGGGCTGTAGGGCCACATGTGTGCAATCAATGGCCCCCACAGTGCGTGGGAATCTGGCAATGCTGTAGAAATCTGTCATTGCCTTCAGCCGCAGGTCCTCAGTGGTTGGTCTGATGAACTGGTTGGACATGCGTCTGAGGATTGCAGGGACAACCTGGTGCACACATCTGCTCATGGAGGACTGTGACATCACAGCCACCACTCCACTTGTACGCTGGAATGATCCACTGGCAAGGAAATGGAGTGTTACCAGTACCTTCATGCCAAAGAGGCTCATACGTGTGCGGTATATCCTCTCACGTGCCCGCCTCCTCCGTAGCGAGGGACCCAGTACTAGTGCTAGGACCGCGACTGCCCCTGGCATGTTGGCACACAGAGGTGTTGTCCTTGCACGTGTGGGTGCTCAGCTAGCTCTTATCGTCGGTAACGCTGCTGCTGTAGCTGCTCTCCTGCTGACCTGAGGCCGTCTGGAGTAAAGATAAAGCAGCTATTTGTAGAAATAACTTTGCGCCGGACGGACGAGATACGCGCGGCGCATGTAGCCGGCGTATGGTGCTAATCCGTTCGCCAATCGGGAAATCTCCCTCATTTGCATATTTGCAGGGGAAATCAATAGGCGCGACTGATGCGCCAAGCGAAATTATGCGCTGACGAGACTCTGGCGCCGGAAAGTTAAGCCGATCGGAAATGGCCCGTTTTCTGTCGCATCTAGTTTGGTGGGTACGGCCGCGGAGATACAACGGCGCATCTTGACAGTTACGCGGCGCATATCGAAATACTCCAGCGCAACTCTACCTGAATCTGGCCCATAGTGTCTCCCAGTGTTAGTACTCCTGCAACCCGCTCTAAAGAGCTGACTGGTGTGGACTGACGCTGGTTGAGGCCCGTCTGGTAGTGGGAAAACCTCTTGAGGTTGGAGTGTGATGTTTGCAGAGTGAGGATATGTCCCCCGACGAAGGGCCCCTGTGCATTAGCCCAGACGATCGTCGAGGAGAGGATATGATCGCTCTGCAAAGACACTAGTGGTTATAGGCGGATGTGCGCTCTTATCTGGGTGTGATCAGCATGGTCGGGATTCGTAGCGCACGCCGGCAGATAGCCTCCCTTCCCCCTACAATAATGGTATGATCTGAATATGCGTTATTCTATAGAATAAGGATTCCTATCAGCGCTAATATGAGAGCTTCTGAGCGTTTCATAGTCAGGGAAGGCGTCCATGTTTTAAAGCAATAAGGCTTTGTTTGTTAAAAACACTACGTACAGGCTTTCCCTGCCCGGACACGCCCATAAGACTTTAGTCATCATTGTATTATTCATGTTCTATGTATTTGGAAGGGCGATCATGTATTGTATTAGCTGTATCCCTGTATAGTCATCTGCCTGGGTGGAGCTGACATGCTATGACATCACTTCCTGTTAGTAACTTCTTGAGTGATGGTGACTTCACTTCCTGTTGGGAGTTTAATAAAAAAAGCAAGCTGGCTAGTTTGGGTCAGTCATGCTGGGATGCTGAGACGATGAACATGGCGGCGCGGTGATGAACGAATGGTGCTACATTATATCATTAAGACACAATGGGCCAGATTCAGGTAGATGGGCGAATCTTTATTTTGGAGTAACGTTTCTCGTTTACGTTACTCTGCCGTAACTTTAGGAGCAAGTACTGTTATTCACACAGCACTTGCTCCTAAAGTTGCGGCGGCGTAGCGAAAATGAGCCGGCGGAATTCAAATTGGGCGGGTAGGGGGCGTGTATTATGTTAACTATGCGCGATCCCGCAGTGAACGTACTGCGCATGCGTCGACTGTCAGTGCGCATGCTCCAAATTCTTTCAGGGAACGTCAATGACGTCAATCCCCATTCACGGACGTTTTACGCAAACGACTCAAATTTTTTTTTTTTCGATGCGATGACGACGGCCATACTTAACATAGGATACTCCACTAGGGGGCTGGTATTTCTTTACGCCGCGTATCTCTTACGGAAACGTCGGAAAGTCACTGCGTCGCGCCCGAATACGATCGTGAATTTCCGATTCCCGCTGATTAACATATTCTTGGCGTTAATCAGCGGGAACGCCCCGCGCGCCATTTTTAAACTTGAAGTTACGATACGACGGCGAAATACAATTACGCCGCTCGTATAGGAACTCCAACCCGGCGTTTCTTGTTTTCTGACTACAGAAAACAGAAACGCCGGCTCAAAGTGAAGCCCCGTACACACGGCAGAGAACCTCGACGGGCAGAACACATCGTTCCGCCCGTCGAGGTTCTCTCCCGGCCGTCGAAATCGGCGACCCGCCCGTCGGGAATGGCAACCAGCCATTCATCCAGGCGGGCCGTCGAGCAAATAGAGAACATGCTCTCTATTTCTGCTCGACGGCATTCCCGACGGGATGCTCGCCGAGAGTGTACACACGCCGAGGTCCTCGCTGGAATGCAGCTTCCAGTGAGGTTCTCGCTGGTTTCCAGCGAGAACCTCGGTCGTGTGTACGCCGCCTGAGAGTTAGGCTGGAGTATCACTGATAGATAACTCTACCTGAATCTGGCCCAATGTGTGCTGATTTAGGTGAAATGGCTGTGTGCTCTGCATTAGAGGCCGGCCGATATTTGGCTATTTTGGAGAAATCAGCATCGGCCAATTATTATCCAAATCAGGCCGATATTTGCCCGAATCTGTGTCAGCAGAGTGTGGAGGAGGAACGTGGGGTTCCTCCTCCCTTCTCCACACTCTGTCTTGCCACAGAGAAGGGATCTGTCACTGGCAAGGTCTGATGTGGGGGTGGGTGGGATCCAGCTATCCAGCACCAGCGAATTGGCTGAGATCGGGGCGGACCACTACGTGAATTTGGCCCCGCCCCTTTCTTTTAACAGCCCGATCATTGGCTGGATAGCTGCTGGGCCCGCCCAGCTCCGCAATCACGCTGAATCGTCTGCTCTCTCTCCATATAGTTTCACAGCGCTGCAGGGAAGTTTCATTATCAGCTGTGAAGCCTGCCAGTGCCGCCTGCTAGTGCCAACCTGCCAGTGCCAATAGTGCCACCTGCCAATGCCATCCAGTGCCACCTGCTAACCAGTGCCATCTGCCAGTGCTAACTATTGCCAACCTCTGCCACCGCCTGCTAGTGCCACCTGCCAATGTCATCCAGTGCCACACGCCATCCAGTGCAACCTGCCAGTGCCATCTGCCAGTGCTAGCTATTGCCAACCAGTGCCACCTGCTAGTGCCAACCAATGCCGCCTGCTAGTGCCACTGTCACCTGCCAGTGCCAACTAGCGCCACCTGCCAGTGCCAATTAGTGCCACCTGCCAATCAGTGATATCTGCCAGTGCCACCTGCCAATGCTAACCAGTGCCACCTGCCAGTGACATTGCCAATTAGTGCCACCTGCCAGTGTCAATTAGTGCCACCTGTCAATAAGTGCCACCTGCCAATTAGTGCCAACCAGTACCATGTGCCCCCTGCCAATGCCAACCAGTGCCACCTGCCAATGCCAACCAGTGCCATATGCCAGTGCTAACTATTGCCATCCAGTGCCACCTGCCAATCAGTGACATCTGCCAGTGCCAATTAGTGCCATCCAGCGCCACCTGCCAGTCAGTGCCACTTGCCAGTGTCACCCGTTAGTGCCACCTGCCAATCAGTGACATCTGCCAGTGCGAATAAGTGCCACCTGCCAATCAGTGCCAACCAGTACAACTTGCCAGTGCCATCTGCTAGTGCCATCTTCCAGTTAGTTGCTGTAACGGTCACCACCGCTTACGACCTTCCATCCAGCCACGACAAGCTTATCCGAAACACCAACAACCAGGCAGACATTATCCATTCCATTTCCCAGAATAAGACGAGACAGAGCTCCGTTCTTGCTTCCAAAGATATGACAATTTATTGGTATTTTCTCAGCTTCTTATACAGTCTCAAGCATAATGCAGTTAATCACAGGACAATGCAATCTCCACCCCCCTTCACACCATGGGGGGCTTCAATCACACTCTAAAAGGCATTCAGGTAAGCTAACCATGTAGACCGGTCGGCACCGCATCTTCAATAGTGTTCAATTAACCTTGAATAATAACACAGACATCTAGTTGAATAAGTTCTCTAGACAGCTTTATCACACAATGGCAGAGTCTTGTGAGAGTGGGTGCAATCCACACCTTCAACGGAATGTCTTTACAGTGAATAGCCAACACCTTAAGATATTTCAATAGCATATTATACAAAGGTATGACTCACTCTGGTCTTGTAGACCTGAATTAACACCTTTCTAAATCATGTGTGCCCAGATTGCATAGCTAACAGCTTTTGATATTTGAAGACATCCTGCAAACATGAATTATTATTAATGTCCCTTATTAATGTCTTCTGTAATATATGAATTATGATTCTTTGTCACCCTATGGCCCTAGTGGACATAAGGTGACCCTAGACATAGGAATATCTCAGTCTGTCACGGTGCATTCCGTTACAGTTGCATTCAGTGCAACCTGCCAGTGCCAATTAGTGCCAGTGTCACCTGTAAGTGCTACGAGCCAGTGCCAACCAGTGGCACCTGCCAATTTTTTATTTTAAATCGGCCTAAATTATCGGCCGCAAAAATCGGTATCATATATCGGCCATCGGCCGCCCCGATTATTAAATATCGGCATCGGCCAGAGAAAAATCCAAATCGGTCGACCTCTACTCTGCATACCACCAATTCTTCCACCACACAATGTACAGACACATCCAACCTTCTGCAGAGCGCTAAAGGACCTCAGACTGGGGCGAAGATTCATCTTCCAACAGGACAACGACCCGAAGCACGCGGCCAAGATAACAAAAGTGCGGCTACGGGACAACTCTGGAGTAGCCCAGCCAGAGCCCAGACTTGAACCCGATTAAACATCTCTGGAGAGATCTGATAATGATTGTGCACCTACGTCCCCCATCCAACCTGATGGAGCGTGAGAGGTCCTACAAAGAGGAACGGAAGAAACTGCCCAGAAATAGGAGTGCCGAGCTTGTAGCATCATACTCAGAAATACTGGAGACTGTAATTGGTGCCAAGGGAGCGTCACCAAAGTATTGAGGGGAGGAGCCTGTGATACTTCTGTACATGGGAGGAGTCTGTGATACTTATATACATGGGAGGAGTCTGTGATACTTCTGTACATGGGAGGAGTCTGTGATACTTCTGTACATGGGAGGAGCCTGTGATACTTATGTACATGGGAGGAGCCTGTGATACTTATGTACATGGGAGGAGCCTGTGATACTTGTGTACATGGGAGGAGCCTGTGATACTTATGTACATGGGAGGAGCCTGTGATACTTCTGTACATGGGCGGAGCCTGTGATAATTATGTACATGGGAGGAGCCTGTGATACTTATGTACATGGGAGGAGCCTGTGATACTTCTGTACATGGGAGGAGTCTGTGATACTTATGTACATGGGAGGAGCCTGTGATACTTCTGTACATGGGAGGAGCCTGTGATAATTATGTACATGGGAGGAGCCTGTGATACTTCTGTACATGGGAGGAGCCTGTGATACTTATGTACATGGGAGGAGCCTGTGATACTTGTGTACATGGGAGGAGCCTGTGATACTTATGTACATGGGAGGAGCCTGTGATACTTCTGTACATGGGAGGAGCCTGTGATACTTATGTACATGGGAGGAGCCTGTGATACTTATGTACATGGGAGGAGCCTGTGATACTTATGTACATGGGAGGAGTCTGTGATACTTCTGTACATGGGAGGAGCCTGTGATACTTATGTACATGGGAGGAGCCTGTGATACTTCTGTACATGGGAGGAGCCTGTGATACTTATGTACATGGGAGGAGCCTGTGATACTTGTGTACATGGGAGGAGCCTGTGATACTTATGTACATGGGAGGAGCCTGTGATACTTCTGTACATGGGCGGAGCCTGTGATAATTATGTACATGGGAGGAGCCTGTGATACTTATGTACATGGGAGGAGCCTGTGATACTTCTGTACATGGGAGGAGTCTGTGATACTTATGTACATGGGAGGAGCCTGTGATACTTCTGTACATGGGAGGAGCCTGTGATAATTATGTACATGGGAGGAGCCTGTGATACTTCTGTACATGGGAGGAGCCTGTGATACTTATGTACATGGGAGGAGCCTGTGATACTTGTGTACATGGGAGGAGCCTGTGATACTTATGTACATGGGAGGAGCCTGTGATACTTCTGTACATGGGAGGAGCCTGTGATACTTATGTACATGGGAGGAGCCTGTGATACTTATGTACATGGGAGGAGCCTGTGATACTTATGTACATGGGAGGAGTCTGTGATACTTATGTACATGGGAGGAGCCTGTGATACTTATGTACATGGGAGGAGCCTGTGATACTTCTGTACATGGGAGGAGTCTGTGATACTTATGTACATGGGAGGAGCCTGTGATACTTCTGTACATGGGAGGAGCCTGTGATAATTATGTACATGGGAGGAGCCTGTGATACTTCTGTACATGGGAGGAGCCTGTGATACTTATGTACATGGGAGGAGCCTGTGATACTTGTGTACATGGGAGGAGCCTGTGATACTTATGTACATGGGAGGAGCCTGTGATACTTCTGTACATGGGCGGAGCCTGTGATAATTATGTACATGGGAGGAGCCTGTGATACTTATGTACATGGGAGGAGCCTGTGATACTTATGTACATGGGAGGAGTCTGTGATACTTATGTACATGGGAGGAGCCTGTGATACTTATGTACATGGGAGGAGCCTGTGATACTTATGTACATGGGAGGAGCCTGTGATACTTCTGTACATGGGAGGAGCCTGTGATACTTATGTACATGGGAGGAGCCTGTGATACTTGTGTACATGGGAGGAGCCTGTGATACTTATGTACATGGGAGGAGCCTGTGATACTTCTGTACATGGGCGGAGCCTGTGATAATTATGTACATGGGAGGAGCCTGTGATACTTATGTACATGGGAGGAGCCTGTGATACTTCTGTACATGGGAGGAGTCTGTGATACTTATGTACATGGGAGGAGCCTGTGATACTTATGTACATGGGAGGAGTCTGTGATACTTATGTACATGGGAGGAGCCTGTGATACTTATGTACATGGGAGGAGTCTGTGATACTTATGTACATGAGGGGAGCCTGTGATAATTATGTACATGGGATTTTTCCTTTTTTATTTTGCAAAGATTTTAAACAAACTTCTCTCACGTTGTCATTATGGGCGATTGGTTGTAGAATTTTGAGGAAAATAATGAATTTAAAGGTGTTGTAAAGCTTTGTGTTTTTTCACCTTCATTACACTTTGCAATCTCAGGCCCCCCTGTTTTACTTACCTGAGCCACTCTGTGGGCTCGTTCCCACAATGGATGTGGCGTGCCGGGGGTGGGGCCGAGTGATACAGTCGGCGGTTATAGCCACCGGCTGTATTATGGGAGAGCGCCTGCAAGCTAACTACCTTTGGAGAGCGCTTCCCAAGAAGGGGGTTAGCTCTTGCGGGGAGGAGCCGAGACAGCCGCCGAGGGACCCCAGAAGAGGAGGATCAGGGCCACTCAGTGCAAGACAAACTGCACAGTGGAGGTAAGTATAACATGTTTGTTATGTAAAATATATATATATACCTTTACAATCCCTTTTGGAAATAGGCTGTATTATAACAAAATGTGAAATAAGTGAAGCTCTGTGAGTACTTCTGGATGCTCTGTAGATGATAAGTATGGAAATTCATGGAACGTTTCCCCGCCCAGAGGGCGGATCTCTGTGACTTCAGACATACCGGCCATTGAAGAGACAAAACATCTTTCCAATAGTTTTATTATTCTTGTGTTGCAGACTCTTGGCGATATCACCAACCTGGCCTGACGCGTTCCGTCTCAGAAAGAGCCACAAGCAGTTTATATGTTTCCTTTTCTTGTAACAAGAATACATTTCCCTCCCAATCATAATCTTAAAAAAAACACCCAGAAGAAAAAAAAAAAAAAAGAAACCAAAGAGAAAATGTTCATCTCATGTTGATGATTCGGCACCTTCCACTTTATAGAAATCCAGAGAAAATAAGCGGCCCAAATATTCCTGTGCCAGAAAATCTGAAAGGTCTCCGTGCTCCTTTCCCAAAAACTAAATCATTTGTAAAAACATTTTTATACATCTTTATTGTTAAGTTCTGAAGATAATTGGCACATTTGTAAAGGGTTATATGGCACAGTACCTCTGAAAATAATCTTCTCCAAGGCTGTAAACACCTCTTATGATTTTTTATTTTTTTTGTATTTTTTTGTTTTTTAAAAAAGCGTCATGAAAAACCTCAGAAGGTGACGATGATGTTTTTGTGGCAAAAAAACCCTTTCGGCCTTTTCCCTCCCAATCCTAAACTTACATAGAATTGTCCAAGCTATGGTGTCACCTGCCTGCCGGCCGGTCAGCGCGGGCCGGCGTCTCCTCGTCTTCGCAGGCACCCTTGGCAATGTAAGAACTAAAGAAAATCACATCTTTCATTTACCAGAAACCTCTCAGTGATATTATGGATTAAAAAGAAAAAAATCTGTCTCTTTAATCCATTATAGTTTTTTCCCATTCCTCACACCTTTCCTTGATGAAAATATATCTGAAATAGAATTTACACATAAAGAGCTGTACCACAAAATAAGCTTTTTTCTTACTTTTTTTTTTAACTTTTCGTATCTATTTTCCCTTTTTCATATATTTTTTTTATTTTTTTGTCCTTTTTTTTAGTAATTCATCAGGTAGTCAGAGAGTGAAATATCCCTTTGAAGTTATCAAAAGAGTCTTGGTTGTGTGTCAGTGCTTCAGTTGGAGGGGGTTTGTCTATTTAAATGGGAATTTGGAGACAAGAGGATGAACCCAGAGAGGCTCCAAGTATAGTCAGTCTATTCTCATACTCTGGAACACCATCGTTTCTGCTCGGATTCTCCCATTAAACTCAAGTTATCAAGCTAAATTTGTGTTTCTTGCACATTTTCCTTTGAGCTGCTTTTAAACAAAAGAGGTTCATGAATGGAGTTTAGCATGGGGTTTTTGGCACAGTTAAGGGTTCCTGTATTGTTGTTATAATGAGCTTTGAATGCCGTGTAGTGATTTAGGTGGTCATGCTCAATTGCTGGTAGTGCCATGTGGTTGTCTCCTGGGCCAGTGGCTGGTATTTCATCTTCTACATTGATGATCTCAATAGTTCGTGTTGGCCCATGATGCTTATGTAGCTGGTGCTGTTTACGCAGTTTGTAAAATGCAATCAGCATCACAGCTGCCATAAAGGTGATGGCCACAAAGCAGCCAATTATGATCTTTGTTGTCTTCATGACATCATCTAAATCTTTCATGATGTTTCCTGTCACGTCTGTTATTGGAATAGTGAAAGTCTTCCCTGTGGAGGGTGTACTGCGTGGGGTAAGAGATGTGGTAGAATAGGTTATTCCCCATCGGACTGTAGGAGTTGGACCAGGCTCCTTCTCAGTAGGCTTTATCTCCTCGGGGGAGGAATCCATTGTTTCCACTGTCACAGTAGTAAAATATGTGTAATCAGTTGTCGATGGATCAACAACAGCAGACACATTTAGTGTAGCTGATGCTGTTGTATTTCCCGCAGAGTTTGTAACCATACATGTGTACTGACCAGTGTCCTGGACGGTGACATTTGTGAAATTTAAGGTCCCATCGTGGAGAACAGAGATGCGGACTCTGTAGGAGCCATGAGTCATTAAGGTTCCATTTGGTGTTAACCAATTGACGGAAGTCATTGATGTGCCAGTTCTACATTTCAGTTCAGCTGCCATGCCTTCAGTTACATTGAGGTCAGTTGGAGGCTCCACTATAACCGGTGCGTAGCAAGTAAAATGGCTCTGATCTAGTTCTCCAATGTATCTTGTTTTCAGGTTTGGTGGGGAATGACATCGAGCACAGCAGGTCGTATTGTTCGGTACAGTCTCTTTTAACCACCAACTCAACCATAACACATCACAGTTGCAGTGCCAAGGATTATGGTTAAGGTGCACTCGCTCCAGGCGGTGAAGAGGTGTAAAAAGGTCATGGGGAAGAGACATTAAATTGTTGTGAGAAAGATTAAGCTCTTCCAAGGATTTTAAATCATCAAATGCATTGCGCTCTATTGTTGTAACATGAGCATGCATCAGCCACAGTTTTCTAAGGCTTGTTAACCCTTGGAAAGATCCAGGTCGAATAATTTCCAGACGATTTCCAGACAACTCGAGTTCTTCCAGCCGGACAAGTGCTGTTAAGTTGGGGATATCTTTTAAATTGCACATTCCTAGGTTCAGGTATCTCAAATTTACAAGACCTTCGAAAGCAGCTTCAGAAATGTATTCCAGTTTCTTGAGCTCCCCCAGATCGAGTCGTCTCAAAGACGGAACCCTATTGAAAGCGTAGGATGGGATGCTCTCAATTGGATTATTTCTCAACCACAACTCCCTCAGCTTTGATAGATATTCGAAGGCTTGTGTTGGAACAGTTGTCAAACGATTATCAAAAAGCTCAAGTGTGCTGAGGTTTGGGAGTCCATTAAATGCCCCCACCTCAATCTTACGAATCAGGTTTTTGCTGAGCTGTAGAATTTCCAGATGGCGAAGGTGTTTGAAAGTGTCTGTTTTGATGACCTGAATGATATTTTCCTGAAGGTTCAGGTATCGCGTATTGACAGAGATACCCTCTGGCACGTCAACCAGTTCTTTCCGTGTACAGGCAACTCTACTGGCCTGATTGCTGCATGAGCAGACGGCAGGACACGACGTCGGCGATGTACCTCCCAGGGCCAGAGAAGTGACCCATGAGATAAGTAAAAGTTGCTTCAAAATCATTCTACAAATCTTCAAAGCAGGCATTCCGTGGGTGCAATGATGAGTGACCATCTTCAATTTTCATCATTTAATAATATTCTTCTGGTGGATTTGTGTCTTCGGTGAATACCTAGAACAGCAGAAAAAATAAGATAAAAGCGTCATTAATAATACGCATTATAAAGCAATCCTAAAAGAACATAGAAAGACATGTATTCACATAGGGATTCATCTGAAGGGGACAGAAAATGTGTAAAGAATTCCACAGGAACGACTTCTGGCTCAGATTGTAGAGCTGCAAACATTTCTAAATGTACAAAATAAATATAAATACTAACAGAAGAAAAGCCAACGTGGTATCAGTCTATAAAAAGGGCCGAGATAAATCCCTGGAAAGTACAGACCAGTCAGCCCATCATAAGCAGGGACAGCGAGGCGCCACACTAACAAATAGCAACTCACGAGATTAAAGAATCAAATGGGCATGTGCAATGGAATCACCAGTCCTGGAGTCTATGTAACAGCGACAGTATGGCGTATGGCTGCCACGAGCACAGATGGTATATGCAGGGGATCCAGGAAGCAGAGAGCAGCTGGTCACAGCCATGAACTGCAGAATGGCGCCGGGCCGGACGTGACAGTTCTTCCAGAAGCGCATTTGTGAGGTCAGGCACTCATGTTGGGGTCAGGACTCTGTGCAGGCCAGTCAAGTTACTCCATCCCAAACTCGCTCCTCCATGTCTTTATGGACCTTGCTTTGTGCTCTGGTGGGCAGTCATGTTGGAACGGGTAGGGACCGTCCCCAAACTCCTCCCACAAAGTCCAAAAAGTCTTGGTATGCTGACGCCTTAAGAGTTCCCTTCACTCGAACTAAGGGGCCAACCCAACCCCTGAGGGGCCAACCCAACCCCTGAAAAACAACTCCCAACCGTAAGAAATAAAGGAGGAAGATGGTCCAAGATTCCCATAGACACACCCCTAAACCTTGTGGATGGCCTTCCCAGCAGAGGTGAAGCTGTTATAGCTGCAAAGGGCAAAGCCAACTTAATATTGAGCCCTCCAGGCTAAGACTGGGATACCATTTAAATTTATCTAAAGGTAGGTGTCCCAATACTTTTGGTAATATAGAGTACACATATCTTCTAGTAGTTAGGATATATCCTCGGTATTCATAACAAGCGGTAAACATATAACAATCGCGGCTCTGTCCCCTCAGCAGTCCCTACCAGGTATATAATGATAATTCATGTCTGAACAGAACTGATCGGGATGTCTGGGCTGGGAAAAGTTCTCCGAAGAGATTGTTCTATTTTAAAGAAAACAACTTCTAGATGGGAAACTGTGTGAAACTGTGTGTTAGTGGGCGTCCTGACTCTCCTGTAGTCCAAGGGAGGGGGCGAGCACGACACTCCACACCAGGGAGAAAGCCTCACATTACTGTGTGGAGTTACAGACAGAAGGACAGGAAGTGAGGATTCCTCAGAAGAAATAAGGACATTTAAAAGCAAAATGGAAGGATGAGGTAAGTGAAGGAGGACTGCACTAAGGTAAAGGAAGATATTTAGGCAATTTTTTTTACCTTTACAACCTCTATAAGAATCATACTTACCTAGGCAGCACCGATCGATTAAACACAGCCGATCACTCGGTTCTCCCTGAGCTGTCAGTCAGCGGCTCCCTGAAATGCTGAGCTGTGGAGGGGCAGAGCAGCTGGCTCAGGAGCTCAGTGATTTGCTGAGAGGCTGAGCCAGGTGGGCAGATCCCGAACTTTCCCGAGCCTGGACTGGCTCATCTGAATCCAGAGTTACCCTTTACATCTGTAACGGAATGACCTGTGATACTCAGAGACTTTTGATGGATACGGGGTACTCCTGTGCCAGCTTCAGCAATGACTCTTGGGTCTAGGGTCATCCTATGTTCGATAGGGGCATAGGATGACTGAGGAATGATATCATGAATTACATGAGATGGGACATTACTGATAATTCATGTATTGCAGGAGATCTTGAAATATTACAAGTTGTTCCTTATGAACAGGTCAACAGACTTTTAAGATGTTAATTGATGGTACATCACCTCCAGCTACCTTACCTGGCTGTAGTGATGGGGCTTGCGGTGATTACATTCTATTGTCCATTGTGTGATGCTAATGACACTGTATGGTGTGAAATAACTATTGATGATAGATATATGTTGTGAGTTAGCAGTCTAAAGGTCAATTACGTCTACAAAGCAATGTGCATTATGTACCAGCTTATCACGGAGTCAGAACGTCTGTCTAAGATGTGGAATGTGACTTGTCAGCTAGAGTAATTAGTTCATGTTAATTATTTCAGACCGGTGCCGAAAAGTCTGTGGGATGTGGATTGAGGGAGACTCGTTAAGCACCCATTGTGTGATGTTTTGGGTGGAGTGTTTCATTGTCCCTGTGATTACTGCAGCATGCTTTGTAACTGTATATAACCAGCTGAGAGTACCATTAATGGATTCATTTATTTTGGAACCAGAGAACCAGAGCTTATGTCTCGTTTATTCTGGGGAATGGAATGGGTCGTGTCTGCCGGATTGTGGAGTGTTGGATAAGCTGTCTTGGGTCGGTGGAATGGAAATCGTAAAAGGTGGTGACCATAACAACAACTTCTGAATCCAGAGTTCCCCTTTACATCTGAACCCGCAGAGTTATAGTTGCCCATCAATGCAATCCTCTTCACAAATCATAGACTACCCCCCTGCTCCATCAGTACAGCCCCCCTCAGGACAAGCCACCCCCTATCAGTACAGCCCCCCTCAGGACAAGCCACCCCCTATCAGTACAGCCCCCCTCAGGACAAGCCACCCCCTATCAGTACAGCCCTCCCTCAGGACAAGCCACCCCCTATCAGTACAGCCCCCCTCAGGACAAGCCACCCCCTATCAGTACAGCCCCCCTCAGGACAAGCCACCCCCTATCAGTACAGCCCTCCCTCAGGACAAGCCACCCCCTATCAGTACAGCCCCCCTCAGGACAAGCCACCCCCTATCATTACAGCCCTCCCTCAGGACAAGCCACCCCCTATCAGTACAGCCCTCCCTTAGGACAAGCCACCCCCTATCAGTACAGCCCCCCTCAGGACAAGCCACCCCCTATCAGTACAGCCCCCCTCAGGACAAGCCACCCCCTATCAGTACAGCCCTCCCTCAGGACAAGCCACCCCCTATCAGTACAGCCCCCCTCAGGACAAGCCACCCCCTATCATTACAGCCCTCCCTCAGGACAAGCCACCCCCTATCAGTACAGCCCTCCCTCAGGACAAGCCACCCCCTATCAGTACAGCCCCCCTCAGGACAAGCCACCCCCTATCAGTACAGCCCCCCTCAGGACAAGCCACCCCCTATCAATACAGCCCCCATCAGGACAAGCCATCCCCTATCAGTACAGACCCTTCTCTGGATAACCCCCTCAGGATAAATCCCCCCTCCATGCAGAACCAGAAGAGAGGACGTGGGGAGAACAGTGAAAAGAGTTTTTTGCACCCTGTCTGGTTGGCAGGGCCTGAAGAGAGCTATCTGGGAGTGGTAGCTGAATAGAGGACAGCTAGCACCTTAACTATTCTACACCACAGGGGCCCGGGGTCCCTGCCTGCATAAGGCAGTTTTACTGAGGCAAAAACATTCAGAAAATTTGTTACGATTTCATTTGGAGATTCGGAGAAATCTGAATCATTGAATAACAAAAACTTTGTCCGAATTTGTATTCAAACCTCTAGAAATGAGCTGGGATGTGATCGAAAAAGAGATCGGATGTTTACTCACTGTGGGCAACTCAACAATGACTGGCAGCACTTCCTCCATACAGGGGCCTCTCCTGAAAAAGAGCACCCTCTGTGAACCTCCCCAATGCCTGCTGATTATAAAACCTTTTATACAATTAAAAGAATAGAGATCAATGGGGCCGGGATGGGTGGAGAGGAGAAAGGATGGTTAGATGAACAAAGAGAAAAAAGAGATAAAGATATGAATGGATAGATAAAGGATATGACAGTGGGCACTATGTACAGGAGAGAAGTGTGAAGGAAATGACAGTGAACACTATGTACAGGAGAGGAGTGTGGAGGGTATGATGGGGGCACTATGTACAGGAGAGGAGTGTGGAGGGTATGACAGTGGGCAGTATGTACAGGAGAGAAGTGTGGAGGGTATGATGGGGCCACTATGTACAGGAGAGGAGTGTGGAGGGTATGACAGTGGGCAGTATGTACAGGAGAGGAGTGTGGAGTGTATGACAGTGGGCAGTATGTACAGGAGAGGAGTGTGGAGGGTATGACAGTGAGCAGTATGTACAGGAGAGGAGTGTGGGGGGTATGACAGTGGGCAGTATGTACAGGAGAGGAGTGTGGAGGGTATGACAGTGGGTAGTATGTACAGGAGAGAAGTGTGGAGGATATGACAGTGGGCACTATGTACAGGAGAGGAGTGTGAAGGATATGACAGTGGGCACTATGTACAGGAGAGGAGTGTGAAGGATATGACAGTGAGCACTATGTACAGGAGAGGAGTGTGGAGGGTATGACAGTGGGCAGTATGTACAGGAGAGGAGTGTGGAGGGTATGACAGTGGGCAGTATGTACAGGAGAGGAGTGTGGAGGGCATGACAGTGGGTAGTATGTACAGGAGAGGAGTGTGGAGGGTATGACAGTGGGCAGTATGTACAGGAGAGGAGTGTGGAGGGTATGACAGTGGGCAGTATGTACAGGAGAGGAGTATGGAGGGTATGACAGTGGGTAGTATGTACAGGAGAGGAGTGTGGAGGGTATGACAGTGGGCAGTATGTACAGGAGAGGAGTGTGGAGGGTATGACAGTGGGCAGTATGTACAGGAGAGGAGTGTGGAGGGTATGACAGTGGGCACTATGTACAGGAGAGAAGTGTGAAGGATATGACAGTGGGCACTATGTACAGGAGAGGAGTGTGGAGGATATGACAGTGAGCACTATGTACAGGAGAGGAGTGTGGAGGGTATGACAGTGGGCAGTATGTACAGGAGAGGAGTGTGGAGGGTATGACAGTGGGCAGTATGTACAGGAGAGGAGTGTGGAGGGCATGACAGTGGGTAGTATGTACAGGAGAGGAGTGTGGAGGGTATGACAGTGGGCAGTATGTACAGGAGAGGAGTATGGAGGGTATGACAGTGGGTAGTATGTACAGGAGAGGAGTGTGGAGGGTATGACAGTGGGCAGTATGTACAGGAGAGGAGTGTGGAGGGTATGACAGTGGGCACTATGTACAGGAGAGAAGAGTGGAGGGTATGACAGTGGGCAGTATGTACAGGAGAGGAGTGTGGAGGGTATGACAGTGGGCAGTATGTACAGGAGAGGAGTGTGGAGGGCATGACAGTGGGTAGTATGTACAGGAGAGGAGTGTGGAGGGTATGACAGTGGGCAGTATGTACAGGAGAGGAGTGTGGAGGGTATGACAGTGGGCAGTATGTACAGGAGAGGAGTATGGAGGGTATGACAGTGGGTAGTATGTACAGGAGAGGAGTGTGGAGGGTATGACAGTGGGCAGTATGTACAGGAGAGGAGTGTGGAGGGTATGACAGTGGGCAGTATGTACAGGAGAGGAGTGTGGAGGGTATGACAGTGGGTAGTATGTACAGGAGAGGAGTGTGGAGGATATGACAGTGAGCACTATGTACAGGAGAGGAGTATGGAGGGTATGACAATGGGGGGGTTTGTACAGGGGAGAAGTGTGGAGGGTATGACAGTGAGCGGTATGTACAGTAGAGGAGTGTGGAGGGTATGACAGTGGGCAGTATGTACAGGAGAGGAGTGTTGAGTTTATGACAGTGGGCGGTATGTACAGGAGAGAAGTGTGGAGGGTATGACAGTGAGCACTATGTACAGGAGAGGAGTGCGAGGGTATGACATTGGGGGGTTTGTACAGGAGAGGAGTGTTGAGGTTATGACAGTGAGCAGTATGTACAGGAGAGGAGTGTGGAGGGTATGACAGTGGGCAGTATGTACAGGAGAGGAGTGTGGAGGGTATGACAGTGGGTAGTATGTACAGGAGAGGAGTGTGGGGGTATGACAGTGGGCAGTATGTACAGGAGAGGAGTGTGGAGGGTATGACAGTGGGCAGTATGTACAGGAGAGGAGTGTGGAGTGTATGACAGTGGGCAGTATGTACAGGAGAGGAGTGTGGAGGGTATGACAGTGAGCAGTATGTACAGGAGAGGAGTGTGGGGGGTATGACAGTGGGCAGTATGTACAGGAGAGGAGTGTGGAGGGTATGACAGTGGGCAGTATGTACAGGAGAGGAGTGTGGAGGGTATGACAGTGGGCAGTATGTACAGGAGGGGAGTGTGGAGGGTATGACAGTGGGCAGTATGTACAGGAGAGGAGTGTGGAGGGCATGACAGTGGGTAGTATGTACAGGAGAGGAGTGTGGAGGGTATGACAGTGGGCAGTATGTACAGGAGAGGAGTGTGGAGGGTATGACAGTGGGCAGTATGTACAGGAGAGGAGTGTGGAGGGCATGACAGTGGGTAGTATGTACAGGAGAGGAGTGTGGAGGGTATGACAGTGGGCAGTATGTACAGGAGAGGAGTGTGGAGGGTATGACAGTGGGTAGTATGTACAGGAGAGGAGTGTGGAGGATATGACAGTGAGCACTATGTACAGGAGAGGAGTATGGAGGGTATGACAATGGGGGGGTTTGTACAGGGGAGAAGTGTGGAGGGTATGACAGTGAGCGGTATGTACAGTAGAGGAGTGTGGAGGGTATGACAGTGGGCAGTATGTACAGGAGAGGAGTGTTGAGGTTATGACAGTGGGCGGTATGTACAGGAGAGAAGTGTGGAGGGTATGACAGTGAGCACTATGTACAGGAGAGGAGTGCGAGGGTATGACATTGGGGGGGTTTGTACAGGAGAGGAGTGTTGAGGTTATGACAGTGAGCAGTATGTACAGGAGAGGAGTGTGGAGGGTATGACAGTGGGCAGTATGTACAGGAGAGGAGTGTGGAGGGTATGACAGTGGGTAGTATGTACAGGAGAGGAGTGTGGGGGTATGACAGTGGGCAGTATGTACAGGAGAGGAGTGTGGAGGGTATGACAGTGGGCAGTATGTACAGGAGAGGAGTGTGGAGTGTATGACAGTGGGCAGTATGTACAGGAGAGGAGTGTGGAGGGTATGACAGTGAGCAGTATGTACAGGAGAGGAGTGTGGGGGGTATGACAGTGGGCAGTATGTACAGGAGAGGAGTGTGGAGGGTATGACAGTGGGCAGTATGTACAGGAGAGGAGTGTGGAGTGTATGACAGTGGGCAGTATGTACAGGAGAGGAGTGTGGAGGGTATGACAGTGAGCAGTATGTACAGGAGAGGAGTGTGGAGTGTATGACAGTGGGCAGTATGTACAGGAGAGGAGTGTGGAGGGTATGACAGTGGGCAGTATGTACAGAGGAGGAGTGTGGGGGGTATGACAGTGGGCAGTATGTACAGAGGAGGAGTGTGGAGGGTATGACAGTGGGCAGTATGTACAGGAGAGTATGGGAGAGAAGGAGAGTGTGGGGGGGTATAACATTAGTGCATTAGTACGAGGAGGGTAAGGAGTAACAAAAGAGAGAAGGAGGATGAAATGAGTGGAAGGAGAATGGAACATTGCTCAGGACAGGATGTGGGAACTGTGCAGCACTGAGTAGGAAAGCAGTCGGGAGGCTTCTCATGGTCAGGACACTTTTGTTACGGTCACCACCGTTTACGATCTCCCTTCCATCGCCCCAACCATGACAGATTATCCGACAATCCCTGTAGACATGATCCATTCCCCAGAATTAAGACGAGACACGCTCCATTCTCTCTGAGTCAAATGTATGAACACTTTAATGGGTAGCTCTCAGCTTTATATACAGTACAGCCATTTTAGTTATCAAAGATACTCTCCACCCCCCTCATCACACAGTGGGGGGGGGGGCTTCAATCACATTCTCTTAGATAATCACATTCAGAGGAGGTAATTATCCCGTCCCTACTCTCAATAAGTGGTTCACCTGCAGAATACACATTCCTATGTCAGACGTTCTGTCTCCGACAATAAGCTATTCACACCTGATCATCAATAGGCTTTAAACAGTGTTATTAGCATCTCACAATGAAAGGTCTTTCAGGAGCAGACTCAATTAACACCTCAACAGTCTGTTACACAGAGGAATGAGTCACTGTTGACCGGTTGTGGGTCAGAATAAGCCAACAACTTGTAACATCTCAAGATCTCCTGCAATACATGATTTATCAGTAATGTCCCATCTCATGTAATTTATGATATAATTTCCCAGTCACCCTATGGCCCTATTGGACATAAGGTGACCCTAGACATAAGAGTCCTTGGTGACGCCGGCACAGGAGCACCCCGCATCCCTCAAAAGTCTCTGGGTGTTACGGGCCATTCTGTTACAACTTTCCTGGGGGCAATAGTATGACATAGTTGTCCCAACACCTTTCCACTGGCGTAACGCATAAATAGCACAGTAGTTGGCTTTATTGGACCAATCACAGTGTCTGGGCTGTTACTGAAAGCTCCCGTCATTGTTTATGTCATGGTCTGGATTCTGACTCAGAGGCCAGTTGCTGTAGCAATAGAGAGTTTTACTCAGTTGTCAGCTGGATAAATGCACAAGCATGTCACCAGAGAAGGTGACATATAGAAAAGATCTGAGAAGGTGACATGTAAATGTCCTGAGAAGGTGACATGTAAGATGTCATGAGAAGGTGACATATAGAAAAGATCTGAGAAGGTAACATGTAAGATGTCCTGAGAAGGTGACATGTAAGATGTCATGAGAAGGTGACATGTAAGATGTCATGAGAAGGTGACATATAGAAAAGATCTGAGAAGGTAACATGTAAGATGTCCTGAGAAGGTGACATGTAAGATGTCATGAGAAGGTGACATGTAAGATGTCCTGAGAAGGTGACATATAGAAAAGATCTGAGAAGGTGACATGTAAATGTCCTGAGACGGTGACATGTAAGATGTCATGAGAAGGTGACATATAGAAAAGATCTGAGAAGGTAACATGTAAGATGTCCTGAGAAGGTGACATGTAAGATGTCATGAGAAGGTGACATGTAAGATGTCCTGAGAAGGTGACATGTAAGATGTCCTGAGAAGGTGACATGTAAGATATCCTGAGAAGGTGACATGTAAGATGTCATGAGAAGGTGACATGTAAGATGTCCTGAGAAGGTGACATATAGAAAAGATCTGAGAAGGTGACATGTAAATGTCCTGAGACGGTGACATGTAAGATGTCATGAGAAGGTAACATATAGAAAAGATCTGAGAAGGTAACATGTAAGATGTCCTGAGAAGGTGACATGTAAGATGTCATGAGAAGGTGACATGTAAGATGTCCTGAGAAGGTGACATATAGAAAAGATCTGAGAAGGTGACATATAAGATGTCCTGAGAAGGTGACATGTAAGATATCCTGAGAAGGTGACATGTAAGATGTCCTGAGAAGGTGACATATAGAAAAGATCTGAGAAGGTAACATGTAAGATGTCCTGAGAAGGTGACATGTAACATGTCATGAGAAGGTGACATGTAAGATGTCCTGAGAAGGTGACATATAGAAAAGATCTGAGAAGGTAACATGTAAGATGTCCTGAGAAGGTGACATGTAAGATGTCATGAGAAGGTGACATGTAAGATGTCCTGAGAAGGTGACATATAGAAAAGATCTGAGAAGGTGACATATAAGATGTCCTGAGAAGGTGACATGTAAGATATCCTGAGAAGGTGACATGTAAGATGTCCTGAGAAGGTGACATATAGAAAAGATCTGAGAAGGTAACATGTAAGATGTCCTGAGAAGGTGACATGTAACATGTCATGAGAAGGTGACATGTAAGATGTCCTGAGAAGGTGACATATAGAAAAGATCTGAGAAGGTAACATGTAAGATGTCCTGAGAAGGTGACATGTAAGATATCCTGAGAAGGTGACATGTAAGATGTCTTGAGAAGGTGACATGTAAGATGTCATGAGAAGGTGACATGTAAGATGTCATGAGAAGGTGACATGTAAGATGTCCTGAGAAGGTGACTTGTAAGATGTCCTGAGAAGGTGACATATAGAAAAGATCTGAGAAGGTGACATGTAAGATCTCCTGAGAAGGTGGCATGTAAGGTGTCCTGAGAAGGTGGCATGTAAGGTGTCCTGAGAAGGTGACATGTAAGATGTCCTGAGAAGGTGACATGTAAGATGTCCTGAGAATGTGACATGTAAGATCTCCTGAGTAGGTGACATGTAAGATCTCCTGAGAAGGTGACATGTAAGATCTCCTGAGAAGGTGACATGTAAGATCTCCTGAGTAGGTGACATGTAAGATCTCCTGAGAAGGTGACATGTAAGATGTCCTGAGAAGGTGATATGTAAATGTGTGAAATCTGCTTTGATTTCATCTTATGAGAAATGATTTGCTGAAGCAGCAGATTTGGATGTAGAAATGCAGCAATCATGTGAAGATATCGGTGGGACGTGAAGGGAGCCGAGATTCACGCGACATCACAGAGGAAGCAGAGAATGATGTTCTCAGTTGCCATGGCAATCTCCATAGATACAAGCATGTTCTGCATCCCTGCAGGATGTCTTTTCAATAGGATTGTGCCGTCTAGAGGAGAGAGGAGGAGTGTGGGTGGCGAGTCCAATCTATCCAGAGAGGCGCCTTCACTCCCGTCCTTAGTGATTCCCATGAAAGGGATCTCTCTTCTATAGTGCGACTGATCGCCATCTTGGTCCATCAATATGGAGCGCCATAGAGAAAGAGCTTCTCATTGTCACCTGAAGAAAGAGACGTCTGGAGAAAGAGACATCCAGCACTCCTTTTTAGGTTTCAGTTATTCCTACACCTCTGTACACTCAACCGTGGCAAGCCCGCCCAGTCCGAGACACTATGACAATACATATATTACATACATCTTCATCAAATTTCCACAACATGCATCAATGTGCCCTCCCTCCCTGCCTCCATCAATGTGCCCTCCCTCAACATCTCCATCAATGTGCCCTCCCTCAACATCTCTATCAATGTGCCCTTCCTCCCAACCTCCATCAATGTGCCCTCCCTCAACATCTCCATCAATGTGCCCTCCCTCAACATCTCTATCAATGTGCCCTTCCTCCCTGCCTCCATCAATGTGCCCTTCCTCCCAACCTCCATCAATGTGCCCTCCCTCAACATCTCCATCAATGTGCCCTCCCTCAACATCTCCATCAATGTGCCCTCCCTCCCTGCCTCCATCAATGTGCCCTCCCTCAACATCTCCATCAATGTGCCCTCCCTCAACATCTCTATCAATGTGCCCTTCCTCCCAACCTCCATCAATGTGCCCTACCTCCCCACCTCCATCAATATGTCCTCCCTCCCCACCTCCATCAATGTGCCCTCCATCAATGTGCCCTCCCTCCCAACCTCCACCAATGTGCCCTCCCTCCCAACCTCCATCAATGTGCCCCACCTCCCCACCTCCATCAATGTGCCCTCCCTCCCAACCTCCATCAATGTGCCCTCTGTCCCTGCCTCCATCAATGTGCCCTCCCTCAACATCTCCATCAATGTGCCCTCCCTCAACATCTCCATCAATGTGCCCTTCCTCCCAACCTCCATCAATGTGCCCCACCCCCCCACCTCCATCAATATGTCCTCCCTCCCCACCTCCATCAATGTGCCCTCCATCAATGTGCCCTCCCTCCCAACCTCCACCAATGTGCCCTCCCTCCCAACCTCCATCAATGTGCCCTCCCTCAACATCTCCATCAATGTGCCCTCCCTCAACATCTCTATCAATGTGCCCTTCCTCCCAACCTCCATCAATGTGCCCTCCCTCAACATCTCCATCAATGTGCCCTCCCTCAACATCTCTATCAATGTGCCCTTCCTCCCTGCCTCCATCAATGTGCCCTCCCTCAACATCTCCATCAATGTGCCCTCCCTCAACATCTCTATCAATGTGCCCTTCCTCCCAACCTCCATCAATGTGCCCTCCCTCAACATCTCCATCAATGTGCCCTCCCTCAACATCTCTATCAATGTGCCCTTCCTCCCAACCTCCATCAATGTGCCCTCCCTCAACATCTCCATCAATGTGCCCTCCCTCAACATCTCTATCAATGTGCCCTTCCTCCCAACCTCCATCAATGTGCCCTACCTCCCCACCTCCATCAATATGTCCTCCCTCCCCACCTCCATCAATGTGCCCTCCATCAATGTGCCCTCCCTCCCAACCTCCACCAATGTGCCCTCCCTCCCAACCTCCATCAATGTGTCCCCCACCTCCATCAATGTGCCCCACCTCCCCACCTCCATCAATGTGCCCTTCCTCCCAACCTCCATCAATGTGCCCTCCCTCCCAACCTCCACCAATGTGCCCTCCCTCCCAACCTCCATCAATGTGCCCTTCCTCCCCACCTCCATCAATGTGCCCTACCTCCCCACCTCCATCAATATGCCTTTCCGCCCCACCTCCATCAATATGTCCTCCCTCCCCACCTCCATCAATGTGCCCTCCATCAATGTGCCCTCCCTCCCAACCTCCACCAATGTGCCCTCCCTCCCAACCTCCATCAATGTGCCCCACCTCCCCACCTCCATCAATGTGCCCTCCCTCCCAACCTCCATCAATGTGCCCTCTGTCCCTGCCTCCATCAATGTGCCCTCCCTCAACATCTCCATCAATGTGCCATCCCTCAACATCTCTATCAATGTGCCCTTCCTCCCTGCCTCCATCAATGTGCCCTCCCTCAACATCTCCATCAATGTGCCCTCCCTCAACATCTCTATCAATGTGCCCTTCCTCCCAACCTCCATCAATGTGCCCTACCTCCCCACCTCCATCAATATGTCCTCCCTCCCCACCTCCATCAATGTGCCCTCCATCAATGTGCCCTCCCTCCCAACCTCCACCAATGTGCCCTCCCTCCCAACCTCCATCAATGTGTCCCCCACCTCCATCAATGTGCCCCACCTCCCCACCTCCATCAATGTGCCCTTCCTCCCAACCTCCATCAATGTGCCCTCCCTCCCAACCTCCACCAATGTGCCCTCCCTCCCAACCTCCATCAATGTGCCCTTCCTCCCCACCTCCATCAATGTGCCCTACCTCCCCACCTCCATCAATATGCCTTTCCGCCCCACCTCCATCAATATGTCCTCCCTCCCCACGTCCATCAATGTGCCCTCCATCAATGTGCCCTCCCTCCCAACCTCCACCAATGTGCCCTCCCTCCCAACCTCCATCAATGTGCCCCACCTCCCCACCTCCATCAATGAGCCCTCCCTCCCAACCTCCATCAATGTGCCCTCTGTCCCTGCCTCCATCAATGTGCCCTCCCTCAACATCTCCATCAATGTGCCCTCCCTCAACATCTCTATCAATGTGCCCTTCCTCCCAACCTCCATCAATGTGCCCCACCCCCCCACCTCCATAAATGTGCCTTTCCTCCCCACCTCCATCAATATGTCCTCCCTCCCCACCTCCATCAATGTGCCCTCCATCAATGTGCCCTCCCTCCCAACCTCCACCAATGTGCCCTCCCTCCCAACCTCCATCAATGTGCCCCACCTCCCCACCTCCATCAATGTGCCCTTCCTCCCAACCTCCATCAATGTGCCCTCCCTCCCAACCTCCACCAATGTGCCCTCCCTCCCAACCTCCATCAATGTGCCCTCCCTCCCCACCTCCATCAATGTGCTCTCCCTCCCCACCTCCATCAATGAGCCCTCCCTCAACATCTCCATCAATGTGTCCTCCCTCCCCACCTCCATCAATGTTCCCACCCTCCCCACCTCCATCAATGTGCCCACCCTCCCCACCTCCATCAATGTGCCCTCCATCAATGTGGCCTCCCTCCCAACCTCCACCAATGTGCCCTCCCTCCCAACCTCCATCAATGTGTCCCCCACCTCCATCAATGTGCCCCACCTCCCCACCTCCATCAATGTGCCCTTCCTCCCAACCTCCATCAATGTGCCCTCCCTCCCAACCTCCACCAATGTGCCCTCCCTCCCAACCTCCATCAATGTGCCCTTCCTCCCCACCTCCATCAATGTGCCCTCCCTCCCCACCTCCATCAATGTGCTCTCCCTCCCCACCTCCATCAATGAGCCCTCCCTCAACATCTCCATCAATGTGTCCTCCCTCCCCACCTCCATCAATGTTCCCACCCTCCCCACCTCCATCAATGTGCCCACCCTCCCCACCTCCATCAATGTGCCCTCCCTCCCAACCTCCACCAATGTGCCCTCCCTCCCAACCTCCATCAATGTGCCCTCCCTCCCCACCTCCATCAATGAGCCCTCACTCAACATCTCCATCAATGTGTCCCTCCCTCAACATCTCCATCAATGTGTCCTCCCTCCCCACCTCCATCAATGCCGAGCAATTGGATCTCACCTCTCTGCTCCGGTGCCTTGCAGTAGTGTAACAGCCCCGCTGTTTGGGCGGAAAGTGCCGTGATCCGGCGGGCGGTGAGAGATGTCATCTCTCTGCTTGCCCCCTGCCGCACCTCACACAGTGCACCACATCTACGGGCCGTCCTTTATCCAGATACACCACGTCTACAGACCTTCCTTTATCCAGATACACCACGTCTACGGGCCTTCCTTTATCCAGATACACCACGTCTACAGACCTTCCTTTATCTAGATACACCACGTCTACAGACCTTCCTTTATCTAGATACACCACGTCTACGGACCTTCCTTTATCCAGATACACCACGTCTACAGACCTTCCTTTATCCAGATACACAACGTCTACAGACCTTCCTTTATCTAGATACACCACGTCTACGGGCCTTCCTTTATCTAGATACACCACGTCTACGGACCTTCCTTTATCCAGATACACCACGTCTACAGACCTTCCTTTATCCAGATACACAACGTCTACAGACCTTCCTTTATCCAGATACACCACGTCTATGGGCCTTCCTTTATCCAGATACACCATGTCTCCGGGCCGTCCTTTATCTAGATACACCATGTCTACGGGCCTTCCTTTATCCAGATACACCACATCTACGGGCCGTCCTTTATCCAGATACACCACGTCTACGGGCCGTCCTTTATCCAGATACACCACGTCTACGGGCCGTCCTTTATCCAGATACACCACGTCTACAGACCTTCCTTTATCCAGATACACCACATCTACGGGCCGTCCTTTATCCAGATACACCACATCTACGGGCCTTCCTTTATCCAGATACACCACGTCTACGGGCCTTCCTTTATCTAGATACACCACATCTACGGACCTTCCTTTATCCAGATACACCACGTCTATGGGCCTTCCTTTATCCAGATACACCACGTCTCCGGGCCGTCCTTTATCTAGATACACCACATCTACGGGCCTTCCTTTATCCAGATACACAACGTCTACGGACCTTCCTTTATCCAGATACACCACGTCTATGGGCCTTCCTTTATCCAGATACACCACATCTACGGACCTTCCTTTATCTAGATACACCACGTCTACGGACCTTCCTTTATCCAGATACACAACGTCTACAGACCTTCCTTTATCCAGATACACCACGTCTCCGGACATTCCTTTATCCAGATACACCACGTCTACGGGCCTTCCTTTATCCAGATACACCACGTCTATGGGCCTTCCTTTATCTAGATACACCACGTCTACGGACCTTCCTTTATCCAGATACACAACGTCTACTGGCCTTCCTTTATCTAGATACACCACGTCTACGGGTCTTCCTTTATCCAGATACACAACGTCTACGGACCTTCCTTTATCTAGATACACCACGTCTACGGACCTTCCTTTATCCAGATACACCACATCTACGGACCTTCCTTTATCCAGATACACCACGTCTACGGGCCTTCCTTTATCCAGATACACCACGTCTACGGGCCTTCCTTTATCTAGACACACCAAGTCTACGGGCCTTCCTTTATCTAGATACACCACGTCTACGGACCTTCCTTTATCTAGATACACCACGTCTACGGACCTTCCTTTATCTAGACACACCAAGTCTACGGGCCTTCCTTTATCTAGATACACCACGTCTACGGACCTTCCTTTATCCAGATACACCACGTCTACGGGCCTTCCTTTATCCAGATACAGCACATCTACGGACCTTCCTTTATCCAGATACACCACATCTACGGACCTTCCTTTATCTAGATACACCACGTCTACGGACCTTCCTTTATCTAGATACACCACGTCTACGGACCTTCCTTTATCCAGATACACCACGTCTACGGGTCTGCCTTTATCCAGATACACCACGTCTACGGGCCTTCCTTTATCTAGATACACCACATCTACGGACCTTCCTTTATCCAGATACACCACGTCTACAGGCCTTCCTTTATCCAGATACACCATGTCTCCGGGCCTTCCTTTATCTAGATACACCACGTCTCCGGACCTTCCTTTATCCAGATACACCACGTCTACGGACCTTCCTTTATCCAGATACACAACGTCTACTGGCCTTCCTTTATCTAGATACACCACGTCTACGGGTCTTCCTTTATCCAGATACACAACGTCTACGGACCTTCCTTTATCTAGATACACCACGTCTACGGACCTTCCTTTATCTAGATACACCACGTCTACCGACCTTCCTTTATCTAGATACACCACGTCTACGGACCTTCCTTTATCTAGACACACCAAGTCTACGGGCCTTCCTTTATCTAGATACACCACGTCTACGGACCTTCCTTTATCTAGACACACCAAGTCTACGGGCCTTCCTTTATCTAGATACACCACGTCTACGGACCTTCCTTTATCCAGATACAGCACATCTACGGACCTTCCTTTATCCAGATACACCACATCTACGGACCTTCCTTTATCTAGATACACCACGTTTATGGGCCTTCCTTTATCTAGATATACCACGTCTACGGACCTTCCTTCATCCAGATACACCACGTCTACGGACCTTCTTTATCTAGATACACCACGTTACCTTCCTTTATCCAGATACACCACGTCTACGGACCTTCCATTATCCAGATACACCACGTCTACGGGCCTTCCTTTATCCAGATACACTACATCTACGGACCTTCCTTTATCTATATACACCACGTCTACGGACCTTCCTTTATCCAGATACACCATGTCTACGGACCTTCCATTATCCAGATACACCAAGTCTACGGGCCTTCCTTTATCTAGATACACCACGTCTACGGGCCTTCCTTTATCCAGATACACCACATCTACGGACCTTCCTTTATCCAGATACACCACGTCTACAGACCTTCCTTTATCCAGATACACTACATCTACGGACCTTCCTTTATCTAGATACACCACGTCTACGGGCCTTCCTTTATCTAGATACACCACGTCTACGGGCCTTCCTTTATCCAGATACATCACATCTACGGGCCTTCCTTTATCTAGATACACCACATCTACGGACCTTCCTTTATCCAGATACACCACGTCTACAGACCTTCCTTTATCCAGATACACTACATCTACGGACCTTCCTTTATCTAGATACACCACATCTACGGGCCTTCCTTTATCTAGATACACCACGTCTACGGGCCTTCCCTTATCCAGATACACCACGTCTACGGACCTTCCTTTATCCAGATACACCACGTCTACGGGCCTTCCTTTATCTAGATACACCACATCTACGGACCTTCCTTTATCCAGATACATCACATCTACGGGCCTTCCTTTATCTAGATACACCACATCTACCGACCTTCCTTTATCTAGATACACCACGTCTATGGACCTTCCTTTATCTAGATACACCACGTCTACGGACCTTCCTTTATCCAGATACACCACGTCTACGGACCTTCCTTTATCCAGATACACCACATCTACGGACCTTCCTTTATCTAGATACACCACGTCTACGGACCTTCCTTTATCCAGATACACCACGTCTACGGGCCTTCCTTTATCTAGATACACCACATCCTGAGAATGTTATATGAAATGACAGATACAGCCCAGATGTTGCTGAAAAGTGAGGAAAATTCATTACTTTGTCTCAACGCATTTCGAAGATTGCACTTCTTCAGGATAAAGGTGAAAGACCATATATAAACACAGATAGATGGCTCTGCACAATCACAGGGCAGAGGAGGAGGGGAAGCCAGGGAGGTCAGGCTTGGGGAAGGCAATCTCCCTGATGGGCCACAGGTACCAAGTGCTTGCAAGATACAATGGCGGTTCTCCGCGGTGACGGATACTGGTCAGTGTGGGACTAATGGGACTAAAACTAGAGAGTGCAGCTCTGCATAGAAACCAATCAGCTTTCAGGTTTTACTGTCAAAGCATCATTGAAGAAGCTGATTGGCTCCCATGCACTGCTGCATCACATTTTGCACTCCCCAGTCTTAGTAAATCTGCCCCAATGCATTTCGGACTGTCCTTGTATTAAACTGGAACTAAACCCTCCTATCATTTTCAGCCAAGGAAGCCGCCATCTTGGCCTCTGTCACGGTGCTGCACATGTGATCAGTTGTGACTCCAGCCATTGGATAAAAGCAATGGGACAGAAAAGAACTTTTTTAGGACTGCATTGTGAAATGTATGACGACGGACAGACTGGGTAAGTGAGTCGCTGAGGACACGCATGTCCCATCTACTGGGATCCCAGAGCTTCTAACACAATAAGCAAAAACCAAGCTTGTTTGCATCTGTAACGGAACTATGTATTCTGTCTGTACATCTATAATAATCATGCAGTGGGACATACAAAGAACCGAAGGACGTGTTACAATAGGATATATGATATCTGGGACTACCTGAGATATGATTTATCCACATTATATCCTGAGATATCTGGAGGGCTGTTTTTGGGTTTGTTAGTTCTGAATTTAGAAGGTTAATTGTAGAGTGCCTCTTTCACTGCTGAATTCTAAATGTCTCTTCTCTCTTTTGTGTATTGTATTACAAATTACCAGTCTCCTGTCAGTTGTATTGAATTAGCATGTCATTTGTGTTCAGAAGAACTTGTCAGGCTTTGCGGTGCCGAAATGCTTATCCACTGATGGGATTATCTGTGATTGAAGTCTATTGAGAAAGAAATGTGGTTTCTTTTAGCCTGATGCCAGTGTGTCTAACTTGGGTTCCCCCTGTGGAGGGAGGGGGTGGAGACTTTCATTGTTCCTTGAGCACTCACCAGTTTGTAACTAGATATAAACCAAGAAATGTACCATTAAAGTGAGTCTACTTGACCCTTTAAACGTAGCCTGTCTCGTTTATGAAAGGGAATGCGATGGGATTTATTCTGTGCCTCTTACAACTGGACCTGACTCTCCCTTTGGCTCTCGTGGATGAGCTTATACTGGACTTACTTGCATAGCAACTTGCCAGGGAAAAGGACGTCACCAACGGCTCATACCCTCTCCCTACTTGGGTAGCCGTTACAGCATCCATAGATACACACAGCTTGGCTCCGCCCCCTGACCCCTCCTCTGAGTAATACCCAGGAATGCAGGTAAGAAAAGGATGCACAGGCAGTGGAAGGGTTTAAAGTATAAAACTCTTTTTTTGTGTGTGTTGAATGGAGAGGAAGGGATTAGAACCCCTGTCAGTTTTTATTGCTGTCTGTGACCCCCATTAGGGACATTCCTCCTCTCTATTTCTCCTGTTTAACATTATCATTGAAAGTCAAAAAAATCACAAATTATGGGTTGTCCCCAGAAAGGTCATAGAGGGGAAATCTTCCAATGGTGACCCCCATACCTGAGACCCCCCCCCCCCAAGGGATTCCCTTAATTTGCAGGAAAATCCTCTCACTTCCTGTTTGGCTATGGGATATGAAGTAAAGGAAAATCTTCCCATTGGGACACAGATGCAAAGCTCAAAACTGTCCCTGATTTGTCCCTTTGTCCCTCTTTCCTCATTTGTCCCTCTGCCCCTTTTTCTTCCTCATTTGTCCCTCTGTTCCTCTTTCCACCTCATTTGTCCCTCATTCCTCCTCATTTGTCCCTCTGTCCCTCTTCCCTCCTCATTTGTCCTTCTGTCCCTCTTTCCTCCTTATTTGTCCCTCTGTCCCTTCCTCCTTATTTGTCCCTCTGTCTCTCTTTCCTCCTCATTTGTCCCTCTGTCCCTCTTTCCTCCTCATTTGTCCCTCTGTCCCTCTTTCCTCCTCATTTGTCCCTCTTTCCTCCTTATTTGTCCCTCTGTCCCTCTTTCCTCCTCATTTGTAAATTTCAGGAGCCATTATAAAGGAATAATATTTTTATAAAATTATTAATAAAAATGCCATAAAACTTTCCCCTATTTTGTAGACGCAAACCGATCAATAATTGCTTATCGCAGTTTCTTCACCAGAAATATGTAGATGAATTCGTATCGCCAGAAACTGGGGAATTTATTACAGAAAAATTGTCGCTCTATATTTGTTTATAGCGCAAAAAATAAAAACCGCCGAGGTGATCAAATACCACCAAACGAAATCTATTTGTGGGAAAAAAAGGACGCCAATTTTGTTTGGGAGCCACGTCGCACGACCGCGCAATTGTCAGTTAAATCACAAAAAGGGGCCTGGTCATTAACCACCAAAATGGTCCGGGGGTTAAGAGGGAGTGGCAGGGGGTGTGTCCTATGTTTACATACTTTTTCCAGCGTTACTTCCTTTGCCTAGAATTGTAAATGAAGTTACCCCTAAATCTCTTCCTTTCCCTCAGTGCCGTCCTCCTTCACTTACCTCATCCTTCCATTTTGCTCCAGTAGTCCAAAGGAGGGGGGCGAGCATGACACTCCACACCAGGGAGAAAGCCTCACATTACTGTGTGTTAGTGGGCGCCCTGACTCTCCTGTAGTCCAAGGGAGGGGCGAGCACGACACTCCACACCAGGGAGAAAGCCTTGCATTAGGTTTAGGTTACGGTTGGGGTTAAGTTTAGGGTTGGGGTTTAGATTAGTGTTGGGGTTTAGGTTACGGTTGGGGTTAAGTTTAGGGTTGGGGTTTAGATTAGTGTTGGGGTTTAGGTTAGGGTTGGGGTTAAGTTTATGGTTGGGGTTTAGGTTATGGTTAGGGTTTAGGTTAGGGTTGGGGTTTGGGTTAGGGTTAAGTTTAGGGTTGGGGTTTAGGTTAGGGTTGGGGTTTAGGTTAGGGTTAAGTTTAGGGTTGGATTTTAGGTTAGGGTTGGGGTTTAGGTTAAGGTTAAGTTTAGGGTTTGATTAGGTTAGGGTTGGGGTTAAGTTTAGGATTTTGGTTAAGTTTAGTGTTGGGGTTAAGTCTAGGGTTGGGGTTTAGGTTAGTGTTGGGGGTTAGGGTTGGGGTTAAGTTTAGGGTTGGGTTTAGGTTAGGGTTGGGGTTTAGGTTAGGGTTAAGGGTTGGGGTTAGGGTTGGGGTTAAGTTTAGGGTTGGGGTTTAGATTAGGGTTGGGGTTTAGGTTAGGGTTGGGGTTAAGTTTAGGGTTGGGGTTTAGGTTATGGTTAGGGTTTAGGTTAAGGTTGTGGTTTAGGTTTTGGGTTAAGTTTAGGGTTGGGGTTTAGGTTAGGGTTAAGTTTAGGGTTGGGGTTTAGGTTAGGGTTGGGGTTTAGGTTATGGTTAAGTTTAGGCTTTGATTAGGTTAGGGTTGGGGTTAAGTTTAGGATTTGGGTTAAGTTTAGGGTTGGCTTTAAGTCTAGGGTTGGGGTTTAGGTTAGTGTTGGGGTTTAGGTTAGGGTTGGGGTTAAGTTTAGGGTTGGGTTTAGGTTAGGGTTGGGGTTTAGGTTAGGGTTGGGGTTTAGGTTAGGGTTTAGGGTTGGGGTTTAGGTTAGGGTTAGGGTTTAGGGTTGGTGTATAGGTTAGGGGGGTTAGGGTTAGCCACTTCCATACTGGGCCTATTCTGGCATTCCTCTCCTACATGTAAAAATCATAATTTTTTGCTTGAAAATTACTCAGAACCCGCAAACATTATATATGTTTTTTTAGCAGACACCCTAGGGAATAAAATGGCGGTCGCGCAATAATTTTTCAAACTCGTTTCATGAATTTTAAAATTACAAAACAGTAAAGTTAGCACAATTTTTTGTATAATGTTAAAGATGAAGTTACGCCAAGTAAGTAGATACCAAACATGTCACGCTTTAAAATTGCGCTCACTTGTGGAATGGCGCCAAACTTCAGTACTTAAAAATCTTCATAGGCGACACTTTTTTTACAGGTTACCAGTTTAGAGCTACAGAGAAGGTCTAGTGCTTGTTGCTTGCACTCTAACTCACATGGTGATACATTGCATGTGTGGTTTGAACAGCATTTACATATGTGGGTGGGACTGGGTAAAGGGAGGGTTTGGGTAAAGGGGAGGGTAGGGGTTAAGTGAGTGTTGAGGTAAAGGGAGGGTAGGGGTAAAGGGAGGGTTGGTGTGAAGGGGAGGGTCGGGGTTAAGGGGAGGGTTGGGGTGAAGATGAGGGTTGGGAGGTCTACAGAGGAGGTCTAGTGCCTGTTGCTTGCACTCTAACTCACATGGTGATACCTTGCATGTGTGGTTTGAACAGCATTTACATATGTGGGTGGGACTGGGTAAAGGGAGGGTTTGGGTAAAGGGGAGGGTAGGGGTTAAGTGAGTGTTGGGGTAAAGGGAGGGTAGGGGTAAAGGGAGGGTTGGTGTGAAGGGGAGGGTCGGGGTTAAGGGGAGGGTTGGGGTGAAGATGAGGGTTGGGAGGTTTACAGAGGAGGTCTAGTAACTGTTGCTTGAACTCTAATTCACGCGGTGATGCCTTGCATGTGTGGTTTGAATGGCGTTTACATACTGGGTAAAGGGAGGGTTTGGTTAAAGGGGAGGGTTAGGGTAAAGGGGAGGGTGGGGTTAAGGGAGGGTAGGGGCAAAAGTGAGTGTTGGGGTGAAGGTGAGGGTCGGGGTGAAGGGGAGGGTCGGGGTGAAGATGAGGGTCGGGGTGAAGGTGAGGGTCGGGGTGAAGGGGAGGGTCGGGGTGAAGATGAGGGTCGGGGTGAAGGTGAGGGTTGGGGTGACGGTGAGGGTTGGGGCAAAGGGGAGGGTCGGGGTGAAGGTGAGGGTTGGGGTGAAGGGGAGGGTCGGGGTGAAGGTGAGGGTTGGGGTGAGGGTGAGGTTCGGGGTGAAGGGGAGGGTTGGGGTGAAGGTGAAGGTGAGGGTTGGGGTGAAGGTGAGGGCTGGGGGTGAAAGTGAGGGTTGGGGTGAAGGTGAGGGTTGGGATGAAGGGGAGGGTCGGAGTGAAGGTGAGGGTCGGTGTGAAGGTGAGGGTTGGGGGTGAGGGTTGGGGTGAAGGTGAGGGCTGGGGGTGAAGGTGAGGGTTGGGGTGAAGGTGAGGGTTGGGATGAAGGGGAGGGTCGGGGTGAAGGTGAGGGTTGGGGTAAAGGGAGGGTTGGGGTGAAGGTGAGGGTTGAGATGAGGGGGAGGGTCGGGGTGAAGGTGAGGGTCGGGGTGAAGGGGAGGGTCGGGGTGAAGATGATGGTTGGGGTGAAGGTGAAGGTTGGGGTGAAGGTGAGGGTTGGGGTGAAGGGGAGGGTCGGGGTGAAGGTGAGGGTTGGGGTGAAGGGGAGGGTCGGGGTTAAGGTGAGGGTTGGGGTGAAGGTGAGTTTCGGGGTGAAGTGTAGGGTTGGGATGAATGTGAGGGTTGGGGTGAAGGTAAGGGGCGGGGTGAAGATGAGGGTTGGGGTGAGGGTTGGGATGAAGGGGAGGGTCAGGGTGAAGATGAGGGTTGGGGGTGAAGGTGAGGGATGGGGGTGAAGGTGAGGGATGGGGGTGAAGGTGAGGGTTGGGGGTGAAGGTGAGGGATGGGGGTGAAGGTGAGGGTTGGGGGTGAAGGTGAGGGTTGGGGTGAAGGTGAGAGTTGGGGTGAAGAGGAGGGAAAGGGTAAAGGTGAGGGTTGGGGTGAAGGGGAGGGTCAGGGTGAAGGTGAGGGTTGGGGTAAAGGTGAGGTTCGGGGTGAAGGGTAGGGTTGGGATGAATGTGAGGGTTGGGGTGAAGGTAAGGGGTGGGGTGAAGATGATGGTTGGGGTGAAGGTGAGGGTTGGGATGAAGGGGAGGGTCGGGGTAAAGGTGAGGGGTGAGGGTGAGGGACGGGGGTGAAGGTGAGGGTTGGGGTGAAGGTGAGGGTTGGGGGTGAAGGTGAGGGTTTGGGTGAAGGTGAGGGTTGGGGGTGAAGGTGAGGGTTGGGGTGAGGGTTGGGGGTGAAGGTGAGGGACCGGGGTGAAGGGGAGGTTCGGGGTGAGGGTTGGGGTTGAAGGGGAGGGTTGGGGTGAAGGTGAGGGTCGGGGGTAAAAGGTGAGGGTCAGGGGGTGAAGGTGAGGGTCGGGGGTGAGGGTTGGGGGTGAAGCTGAGGGTTGGGGTGAAGGGTATGTTGGGGTGAAGAGGAGAGATGTAATGGTATGGCCTGTGTCTGCTGGATTGTGGAGTGTCAGATAAGCTGTTGTGGGTTGGCGGAATAGAAGATCGTAAATGGTTTCAACCATTACAGGGAGGGTTGGGGTGAAGGGGAGGGTTGGGTTTAAGGTGAGGGTTGGGGTGAAGGTGAGGGTTGGGGTGAAGGGGAGGGTCAGGGTGAAGGTGAGGGTTGGGGTGGAGGTGAGGGTAGGGGGTGAGGGTTGGGGTGAAGGTGAGGGTTGGGGTGAAGGTGAGGGTCGGGGGTGAAGGTGAGGGTCAGGGGGTGAAGGTGAAGGTCGGGGGTGAAGGTGAGGGTCAGGGGTGAAGGTGAGGGTTGGGGTGAAGGGGAGAGATGTAACGGTATGGCCCATGGGAACCAGAGACTATTGAAGGATGCGGGGTACTCCTGTGCCAGCTTCACCAATGACTGTCGCTTAGGGGCATAGGATGACTGAGGAATGATATCTCGGATTACATGAGATGGGACAGTAATGATAATTCAGGTATTGCAGGAGATCTTAGAATATTACAAGTTGTTCTGAACTCTAACTGGATGGGGCTTGCTGTGATTGCATTCTGTTGTCTATTGTGCTAATTAAGTCTGCTCCTAACATATTTTATTGTGTGATGCTAATGACACTGTATTGTGTGAAAGTCTATTGATGATCGATGTGTTGGGGGTTGGCAGTCTGAAAGGTCAGATGTCTGACTTTCAGGTGTAGTGGATTAGGATGTCAATTATGTTTACTAAAGGACTGTGTATTATGTAGCAGGTGAATAGCTTATCGCGGAGTCAGAACGTCTGGGTAAGATGTGGATTGAGTGGAACTCATTGGGCCAGATTCAGGTAGATGGGAGCATCTTTCCTCTGGAGTAACGTTTCTCATTTACGTTACTCTGCCGAAATTTTAGGAGCAAGTGCTGTCATTCATGAAGCACTTGCTGCTAAAGTTGCGGCAGCGCATCGCAAATGAGCCGGCGGAATTCAAATTGGGCGGGTACGGGGCGTGTATTATTTAAACTAAGCGCGATCCCGCGGCGAACGTACTGCGCATGCGTCAAGTGTCAATGCATCCCAGTGTGCATGCTCCAAATTCTGTCAGTGAACGTCAATGACGTCACATCCGCATTCATGAAATTTTTACGCAAGCGACGCGATTTTTTTTTTCCGACGCGATGACGACGCCTATACTTAACATAGGATACTCCACTAGGGGGCTGCTTTATCTATGCGCCGCGTATCGCTTCCGGAAACGTCGGAAAGTCACTGCATCGCGCCCGAATACGATCGTGAATTGCCGATTCCCGCTGATTAACATATTTTTTCAGCGTAAATCAGCGGGAACGCCCCCGGCGCCATTTTTAAATTAAAGTTGCGATGCGATGGCGAAATTCAATTACGCCGATCGCATCGGAACTCCAACCCGGCGTTTCTTGTTTTCTGGTTACAGAAAACAGAAACGCCGGCTTAAAGTGACAGTTAGGCTGGCGGATCACAGATACTCCAGCCTAACTCTACCTGAATCTGGGCCATTGTGTGATGCTAATACTGTTTTGTGTGAATTCTATTGATAATAGATGTGGAATGTGACTTGTCAGCTGTAGTAATTAACTCCTGTAGATTCGGTGCCAGAAGGTCTGACATAGGAATGTGTATTGAAGTTCCTTGTGTAATGTGGTGGGTGGAGTTGATTCATTGTTCACTTGGTTTCTAAACTGTATATAACAAGGCTGAGTTACCTTTAAAGCATTCATTTGTTTGACCCAAACAAATAGAACTTGTGTCTCGTCTTCCTCGGGTTGGGGTTCGGGGTGAAGGGAAGGGTCGGGGTGAAAGGGGAGGGTCGGGGTGAAGGGGAGGGTTGGGGGTCAGGGTGAAGGTCGGGGTGAAGGGGAGGGTTGGGGGTCGAGGTGAAGGGGTGGGTTGGGGGTCAGTGGGTGAAGGGGAGGGTAGGGGTGAAAGGGGGGGGGGTGGTGAAGGGGAGGGTCGGGGTGAAGGGGAGGGTCGGGGTGAAGGGGAGGGTCGGGGTCAAGGGGAGGGTTGGGGGTCGGGGTGAAGGTCGGGGTGAAGGGGAGGGTTGGGGGTCGAGGTGAAGGGGTGGGTTGGGGGTCAGTGGGTGAAGGGGAGGGTAGGGGTGAAAGGGGGGGTGGTGAAGGTGAGGGTTGGGGGTCGGGGTGAAGATCGGGGGTCGGTGTGAAGGTGACTTTAGTGCCATAGCGAAGATTAAATGAGGGTTTTTGTTTATTTCAGTCCACAGGTGAAATTTTCGGAAAGTACGATACCGACGTGTGAAGACAACGGACCTTTCTGGTCACGTGACGTCCACTTCCGATATCTTTCATTTCTCACACATTTTTGCTGTTAGTGGAATTTTTTTTAACTGTTCAAAATAAGAAATTTACGTCTTCCCGATTTATTCAATATACCCGTCCACTCCACCCGTCCACTCCACGCCTATCACTACCCGTCCACTCCACGCCTATCACTACCCGTCCACTCCATGCCTATCACTACCCGTCCACTCCACGCCTATCACTACCCGTCCACTCCACGCCTATCACTACCCGTCCACTCCACGCCTATCACTACCCGTCCACTCCACGCCTATCACTACCCGTCCACTCCACGCCTATCACTACCCGTCCACTCCACGCCTATCACTACCCGTCCACTCCATGCCTATCACTACCCCTCCACTCCACGCCTATCACTACCCGTCCACTCCACGCCTATCACTACCCGTCCACTCCACGCCTATCACTACCCGTCCACTCCACGCCTATCACTACCCGTCCACTCCACGCCTATCACTACCCGTCCACTCCACGCCTATCACTACCCGTCCACTCCACGCCTATCACTACCCGTCCACTCCACGCCTATACTACCCGTCCACTCCATGCCTATCACTACCCCTCCACTCCACACCTATCACTACCCGTCCACTCCACGCCTATCACTACCCGTCCACTCCACGCCTATCACTACCCGTCCACTCCACGCCTATCACTACCCGTCCACTCCACGCCTATCACTACCCGTCCACTCCACGCCTATCACTACCCGTCCACTCCACGCCTATCACTACCTGTCCACTCCATGCCTATCACTACCCGTCCACTCCACGCCTATCACTACCCGTCCAATCAATGCCTATCACTACCCGTCCACTCCACGCCTATCACTACCCGTCCACTCCACGCCTATCACTACCCGTCCACTCCATGCCTATCACTACCCGTCCACTCCACGCCTATCACTACCCGTCCACTCCACGCCTATCACTACCCGTCCACTCCACGCCTATCACTACCCGTCCACTCCACATCACTACCCGTCCACTCCACGCCTATCACTACCCGTCCACTCCACGCCTATCACTACCCGTCCACTCCACGCCTATCACTACCCGTCCACTCCACGCCTATCACTACCCGTCCACTCCACGCCTATCACTACCCGTCCACTCCATGCCTATCACTACCCCTCCACTCCACGCCTATCACTACCCGTCCACTCCACGCCTATCACTACCCGTCCACTCCACGCCTATCACTACCCGTCCACTCCACGCCTATCACTACCCGTCCACTCCACGCCTATCACTACCCGTCCACTCCACGCCTATCACTACCCGTCCACTCCACGCCTATCACTACCCGTCCACTCCACGCCTATACTACCCGTCCACTCCATGCCTATCACTACCCCTCCACTCCACACCTATCACTACCCGTCCACTCCACGCCTATCACTACCCGTCCACTCCACGCCTATCACTACCCGTCCACTCCACGCCTATCACTACCCGTCCACTCCACGCCTATCACTACCCGTCCACTCCACGCCTATCACTACCCGTCCACTCCACGCCTATCACTACCTGTCCACTCCATGCCTATCACTACCCGTCCACTCCACGCCTATCACTACCCGTCCAATCAATGCCTATCACTACCCGTCCACTCCACGCCTATCACTACCCGTCCACTCCATGCCTATCACTACCCGTCCACTCCATGCCTATCACTACCCGTCCACTCCACGCCCATCACTACCCGTCCACTCCACGCCTATCACTACCCGTCCACTCCACGCCTATCACTACCCGTCCACTCCACGCCCATCACTACCCGTCCACTCCACGCCTATCACTACCCGTCCACTCCACGCCTATCACTACCCGTCCACTCCATGCCTATCACTACCCGTCCACTCCACGCCTATCACTACCCGTCCAATCAATGCCTATCACTACCCGTCCACTCCATGCATATCACTACCCGTCCACTCCATGCCTATCACTACCCGTCCACTCCACGCCTATCACTACCCGTCCACTCCATGCCTATCACTACCCGTCCACTCCACGCCTATCACTACCCGTCCACTCCATGCCTATCACTACCCCTCCACTCCACGCCTATCACTACCCGTCCACTCCACACCTATCACTACCCGTCCACTCCACGCCTATCACTACCCGTCCACTCCATGCCTATCACTACCCGTCCACTCCACGCCTATCACTACCCGTCCACTCCACGCCTATCACTACCCGTCCACTCCACGCCTATCACTACCCGTCCACTCCATGCCTATCACTACCCGTCTACTCCACGCCTATCACTACCCGTCCACTCCACGCCTATCACTACCCGTCCACTCCACGCCTATCACTACCCGTCCACTCCATGCCTATCACTACCCGTCCACTCCACACCTATCACTACCCCTCCACTCCATGCCTATCACTACCCCTCCACTCCATGCCTATCACTACCTGTCCACTCCACGCCTATCACTCCCCGTCCACTCCACGCCTATCACTACCCGTCCACTCCATGCCTATCACTACCCGTCCACTCCATGCCTATCACTACCCGTCCACTCCACGCCTATCACTACCCGTCCACTCCATGCCTATCACTACCCCTCCACTCCACGCCTATCACTACCCGTCCACTCCACACCTATCACTACCCGTCCACTCCACGCCTATCACTACCCGTCCACTCCATGCCTATCACTACCCGTCCACTCCATGCCTATCACTACCCGTCCACTCCACGCCCATCACTACCCGTCCACTCCACGCCTATCACTACCCGTCCACTCCACGCCTATCACTACCCGTCCACTCCATGCCTATCACTACCCGTCCACTCCACACCTATCACTACCCGTCCACTCCACGCCTATCACTACCCGTCCACTCCACGCCTATCACTACCCGTCCACTCCACGCCTATCACTACCCGTCCACTCCATGCCTATCACTACCCGTCCACTCCACACCTATCACTACCCCTCCACTCCATGCCTATCACTACCCCTCCACTCCATGCCTATCACTACCTGTCCACTCCACGCCTATCACTCCCCGTCCACTCCACGCCTATCACTACCCGTCCACTCCACGCCTATCACTACCCGTCCACTCCATGCCTATCACTACCTGTCCACTCCACGCCTATCACTACCCGTCCACTCCACACCTATCACTACCCGTCCACTCCACGCCTATCACTACCCGTCCACTCCACGCCTATCACTACCCGTCCACTCCACGCCTATCACTACCCGTCCACTCCACGCCCATCACTACCCGTCCACTCCACGCCTATCACTACCCGTCCACTCCATGCCTATCACTACCCGTCCACTCCACGCCTATCACTACCCGTCCAATCAATGCCTATCACTACCCGTCCACTCCATGCCCATCACTACCCGTCCACTCCACGCCTATCACTACCCGTCCACTCCACGCCTATCACTACCCGTCCACTCCACGCCTATCACTACCCGTTCACATCATGACTATCACTACCTGTCCACTCCACGCCTATCACTCCCTGTCCACTCCACGCCTATCACTACCCGTCCACTCCATGCCTATCACTACCCCTCCACTCCACGCCTATCACTACCCGTTCACATCATGACTATCACTACCTGTCCACTCCACGCCTATCACTCCCTGTCCACTCCACGCCTATCACTACCCGTCCACTCCATGCCTATCACTACCCGTCCACTCCATGCCTATCACTACCCGTCCACTCCACGCCTATCACTACCCGTCCACTCCACGCCTATCACTACCCGTCCACTCCACGCCTATCACTACCCGTCCACTCCACGCCCATCACTACCCGTCCACTCCACGCCTATCACTACCCGTCCACTCCACGCCTATCACTACCTGTCCACTCCATGCCTATCACTACCTGTCCACTCCACGCCTATCACTACCCGTCCACTACACGCCTATCACTACCCGTCCACTCCACGCCTATCACTACCCGTCCACTCCACGCCTATCACTACCCGTCCACTCCACGCCTATCACTACCCGTCCACTCCACGCCTATCACTACCCGTCCACTCCACGGCTATCACTACCCGTCCACTCCACGCCCATCACTACCCGTCCACTCCACGCCCATCACTACCCGTCCACTCCACGCCCATCACTACCCGTCCACTCCATGCCTATCACTACCCGTCCACTCCACCCCTATCACTACCCGTCCACTCCACGCCTATGACTACCCGTCCACTCCACGCCTATCACTACCCGTCCACTTCACACCTACCACTACCCGTCCACTCAATGCCTATCACTACCCGTCCACTCCACGCCTATCACTACCCGTCCACTTCACACCTACCACTACCCGTCCACTCAATGCCTATCACTACCCGTCCACTCAATGCCTATCACTACCCGTCCACTCCACGCCTATCACTACCCGTCCACTCCACGCCTATCTCTAACCGTCCACTCCACCCCTATCACTACCCGTCCACTCCACGCCTATCACTACCCGTCCACTCCACGACTATCACTACCCATCCACTCCACGACTACCACTACCCGTCCACTCAATGCCTATCACTACCCGTCCACTCAATGCCTATCACTACCCGTCCACTCCACGCCTATCACTACCCGTCCACTTCACACCTACCACTACCCGTCCACTCAATGCCTATCACTACCCGTCCACTCAATGCCTATCACTACCCGTCCACTCCACGCCTATCACTACCCGTCCACTCCACGCCTATCTCTAACCGTCCACTACACGCTTATCACTAACCGTCCACTCCACGCCTAGATACCACTACCCGTCCACTCCACACCTATCACTAACTGTCCACTCCATGCCTAAATACCACTACCTGTCCACTACATGCCTAGATACCACTACCCGTCCACTCCACGCCTAGATACCACTACCCGTGCACTCCACGCCTAGATACCACTATCCGTCCACTACAGGCCTATCACTAACCATCCACTTAATGCCTATATACTACTACCCGTCCACTCCATGCCTAGATACCACTACCAGTCCACACCACGCCTAGATACCACTACCCGTCCACTCCATGCCTAGATACCACTACCCGTCCACACCACGCCTAAATTCCACTATCCATCCACATCACGCCTAGATACCACTCTCCGTCCACACCATGCCTAGATACCATTACACTTCCACTCCATGCCTAGATACTACTACCTGTCCACTCCATGCCTATCACTACTCGTCCACTCCATGCCTAGATACCACTACCCGTGCACTCCACGCCTAGATACCACTATCCGTCCACTACAGGCCTATCACTAACCATCCACTTAATGCCTATATTCTACTACCCGTCCACTCCATGCCTAGATACCACTACCAGTCCACACCACGCCTAGATACCACTACCCGTCCACTCCATGCCTAGATACCACTACCCGTCCACACCACGCCTAAATTCCACTATCCATCCACATCACGCCTAGATACCACTATCCATCCACATCACGCCTAGATACCACTATCCGTCCACACCATGCCTAGATACCATTACACTTCCACTCCATGCCAAGATACTACTACATGTCGACTCCATGCCTATCACTACTCGTCCACTCCATGCCTAGCTACCACTACCCGTCCACTGCATGCCTAGCTACCACTACCCGTCCACTGCATGCCTAGATACCACTAACCGTCCACTCCACGCCTCCACTCACTTATTTATGTCTTTATGGACTTTGTTTTGTGCACCGGTGGGCAGTCATGTTGGAACAGGGAGGTGCCGTCCCCAAACGCCTTGAGGCGATTAAGTTCGCGTTTGTTTCGCTATACAAGTTACTCACTCACTCACTCAACTCCTCCCACAAAGTTGGGAGCATGAAATTGTTCAAAATGTCTTGGTATGCTGATGTCTTAAGAGTTTCCGTCACTGGAACTAAGGGGCCAACCCAACCCCTGAAAAACTACCCCACACAATAATTTGGACCAGTGCACAAAGCAAGGCCCTTAAAGACGTGGATGAGCGAGTTTTGGATGGAGGAACTTGACTGGCCTGCACAGAGTCCTGACCCCAACCCAATAGAACACCTTTGAATGAATTGGAGTGGAGACTGTGAGCCAGGCCTTCTCATAGAACATCAATGCCTGACCTCACAAATGCTCTTCTGGAAGAATGGTCAAACATTTCCATAGACACACCCTAATCCTTGTGGACGGCCTTCCCAGAAGAGTTGAAGGTGTTATAGCTGCAAAGGGCGGAACCAACTCAATATTGAACCCTCCGGACTAAGACTGGGAGGCCGTTAAAGGTCATGTGTGTGTAAAGGGAGGTGTCCCAATACTTTTGGTAATATAGTGTATTAAAGGGGGGATGTTCTGGATGGGATGAGCATGCTGTAGAGCAGGAGTCTCCAAACTGCGGCCCGAGGGCCAGATGTGGCCCTTTGCTAGCCTTTATCTGGCCCTCGGGGGACAATTCCTCCCAATTATATGAGGCACTTTGCCTCCCGCTGACAACAACAATGGCCACTATATCTTCCACTGATACCAATGATGGGATACTATTCCTCCTACTAATAGGGGGAATACTTCTCTTCCTATTGACCACCAATCCTGAGGCCATATTTATTCTCACTGATGCTGGGTCCGTGACATTTTCCACCCCTGCTGGCCACAATCTGGCCCTCCTCAAATCTAAAGGACAATAAAGTGGCCCTTTGTTTGAAAAGTTTGGAGACCCCTGCTGTAGAGTGAGGTGGTGAAGGACAATCTGGACTCCTCTACTTGTGGCTCAGCTGTAGGTTACACAAAGGATCACTTCACAGCCTTTGATCTGGAAGGATTCCTGGGCTAGAAGCTCTGCAGGGGTGGGCCCAAATTCTCAAGTGTTCATTGGCTAGATGAATACTCTGCTGTCTTATTAGACAAATATTGGGCAGCTGTGGGAGATGTAGGAAAGGACGCCTATCCAAACGGGAGGAAGTCCCAGAATTCGGCAGAGAATGGTGATTGTCACCGACGCCATTTGTCAGCAGCGTGTTAAAGAAAAGATAGAGAGCAATAAAGAATGGAGGAATTGTCCTGACCACTGGACCTCCGAGAACCCAACACAATGGGGCCACTGATAGAGGAGGATGGGGCCACTGATAGGAGGAGGATGGGGCCACTGATAGAGGAGGATGGGGCCACTGATAGAGGAGGATGGGGCCACTGATAGGAGGAGGATGGGGCCACTGATAGAGGAGGATGGGGCCACTGATAGAAAGGCATAAAATATACATCAAATGGGTTAATAGAAAACATGGTCCCATGGCAGTGTAGAGGTTAATACATGAATAAAACCAATTAGATGGGGCCTGTGGCCCCCAGCAGTGTAGAGGTTAATACATAAAAAAAAACAATCGGACGGGGCCTGTGGCCCCCAGCAGTGTAGAGGTTAATATATAAAAAAAAACAATCCGGCGGGGCCTGTGGCCCCCAGCAGTGTAGAGGTTAATACATGAATAAAACCAATCAGATGGGGCCTGTGGCCCCCAGCAGTGTAGAGGTTAATACATAAATAAAACCAATCAGACGGGGCCTGTGGCCCCCAGCAGTGTAGAGGTTAATACATGAATAAAACCAATCAGATGGGGTCTGTGGCCCCCAGCAGTGTAGAGGTTAATACATAAATAAAACCAATCAGATGGGGTCTGTGGCCCCCAGCAGTGTAGAGGTTAATACATGAATAAAACCAATCAGACGGGGCCTGTGGCCCCCTCGGCAGTGAAGGGGTTAATATATAAACAAAACCGATCGGATGGGGCCTGTGGCCCCCAGCAGTGTAGAGGTTAATAAATAAATAAAACCGATCGGATGGGGTCTGTGGCCCCCTCGGCAGTGTAGAGGTTAATATATAAACAAAACCGATCGGATGGGGCCTGTGGCCCCCAGCAGTGAAGGGGTTAATACTCCATGTTACATACGTGTCCCAAAGGTCACAACCTCCGCCTCTCTTGTCCCTATCGCCTCCTGAAGAAGGATTTCTATGGTTACCACTCACCCGTCTCCGGCTCTCGCCTCCTCCCTCCTGCATCTCTGAGGGGATTTAATCACGACTCCCCCCTTTTCTCCTCCATGGATAGAGATCTTCCTCTATAGAACGCACTTCTGCCCGCTAATTTCTGTCTTGTCTTTAATTCCAGACAACAAGCAGGAGGAAAATTGCAGCAAATCTGCCATCAGCAGCACCTGCAGGGCCCACGGCCCCCCGCGGCAGATCTCCTGCTTTGCTGCACAGAGGTGAAGAGACGCAGGAAAGGTGTGCCGTGAAATTCTCCGCCAAAAGGGGAAGAAAATGTCCGTTCTCTCGCTGCCCTGCAAGCTGCAGGCGATTCTCCCCCTCCCTCCCCACTGTGTGGATCTGTCTTTCCAGCCCCCCCCCCCAGCAGCAGCAGCAGCAGCTCACCCCCCCCCCCCCCCAGCAGCAGCAGCAGCTCACTTCCCCCCCCGGCAGCAGCTCAACCCCCCCCCGGCAGCTCTGTTTTCCGAGTGAAATAATTTCTCCTTTGTGATGTAATTATGGTTTCTAGTCACACAGCAGTGCAGGGAGCCTCTCTTCCCTTCCCCTCCATCCTTCCCTCTCCTCCTCTTGTTTTCCTCTCTGTGCAGCTGCTCTAGGATTCCATCTTGTAGAAGAAGAACATCAATTTCCAGCCCAGCGAGATGAATAGAAGGCGCTCCTCGCCGCCGACCCTTCTCCCGTCCTGATAGATCCGTCTATTTATCCGCAGGATGCTCTGCTAGACCCCCAAAAAGGCCCTGGGGACCCAAAAATCCATCCTTCACATTCGTCACGGATTCCGACCCTTCCCTTCTTCTCACGGCCCTTCTTCTTCCGCTGCTTTCTGTCCACTTCACCCAACAAATAAAATCCAATTATCTAATTAGCAGTCTCCTATGGCCACGGTTCTGATTGGTTGTGGCGTTGTGAAGATGAGGTGCAGGACTGAGCTGCAAGAGAAAGGATTGAGATCCCTCTTCGTGAACAGAACTCCTCTCCTCCTACCGGAGAGGCGGGGGCTACGGAGGATGGGAAGAAAGCCACAAGACTACAGCAAATCCACAAATTGTGCCATTGAGTCACAAGAAGGGCCCCCCTCCCCCCCCGAGAGACAACCAATCAGATAATGGTCTCCATCACTTCAATCATCTCACACCTCCACTGTGTCCTCCATCATCACCCCCACTATGACCATCACCATCACCCCCACCATCATCATCACTTCAACCATCTCACAACTCCACTTGTGTCCTCCATCATCATCACCACCATCATCACCATCACCCCCACCATCATCATCACTTCAACCATCTCACACCTCCACTGGTGTCCATCATCACCACCATCATCACCACCATCATCACCATCACCCCCACCATCATCATCACTTCAACCATCTCACACCTCCACTTGTGTCCTCCATCATCATCACCACCATCATCACCATCATCACCATCACCCCCACCATCATCATTACTTCAACCATCTCACACCTCCACTTGTGTCCATCATCACCACCATCATCACCATCACCACCACCATCATCATCACTTCAACCATCTCACACCTCCACTTGTGTCCTCCATCATCATCACCACCATCATCACCATCATCACCATCACCCCCACCATCATCATCACTTCAACCATCTCAAACCTCCACTGGTGTCCATCATCATCACCACCATCATCATCGCCATTAGGGATGACCCGAACACTCCCCCGTTCGGTTCGCACCAGAACCTTCGAATGGACCGAACGTTCACTCGGACGTTAGTACCACATTGAAGCCTATGGGACTCAAACGTTCAAATTCAAAAGTGCTCATTTTAAAGCCCAATATACAAGTTATTGTCCTAAAACGGGTTTGGGGACCCGGGTCCTGCCCCAGCAAACATGTATTAATGGATTTAAAAAAAAAAAAATTATGCTTTTTCTGGAGCAGCGATTTTAATGATGCTTAAAGTGAAAAAATAAATCTTAAAATATCGTACCTGCTGGGTGTCTATAGAAGTGGCACTTGCTTAGAACTGTCCCTGGCTTTAATGTAATGTTTGGTCCCTGCAATATGGATACACATCATTGAAAAAAATAGCATGGGTTCCCCGCCACCACTCCCCCAGGTCATTACAAGCCCCTTTGGCCCTATATACTTTGAACAGCAGTATACAGGCGGTGCAAGCAAGACAGGGACTGTAGGTTTGTTGGTAAGTAGAATCTGTTTGTAATTGTGAACTGGAACTTCTTTAAAGTGTAGCTTCAGCCATAAAAACTTTTTAAGCTTTTCTGAAAACATAGAGAAGGGTTATCACCCCTGTAACATTTGTTTTGCTATCTGTGTGCCTCTGTTCAAAATATTGCATCTCACTTTCTGTCCCAAAGACAATGATTTTGTAATTTTTTTTTTTTTAGTGAAACAAGGATTGGTGATAAAGCATCAGTGGACAGGAGACACCTCTTACAGAAGAGAATTTCACTTCCTAGGGGTAGATTTCCTCTCACTTCCTGTTGTCTCCTTCCGTTTGTAAGTTGGATGTTTGAAAGTAGGGGCCTGCCATATATACTCTGCAGAAATTTGGGGCCTAGGTGTTGGTGTTGCCCTCACAGTTAGTCTTGGTGGGCACAGGAATGGGCCCTGCTGTGAAATATTAGATCAAGAATTGGAATTACATGCCCCTGATGAACAGGGGCAAAAAAAATTGGGCCTTTGTTGGTGGTGGCGTGGTGCTGGTGCCACAACACTGCAACCCCTCACAGTTAGTCTAGGTGGGAGCAGGGATGAGCCCTCTGCAAAGTATTGCATCAAAAATTGTAATTACACGCCCCTGTTAAACAGGGGAAGAAAAATTGGTCCTTAGCCACTGGTGGCGGTGCCCAGAACCAAAAATGTTCTTACAAGCTATCGGCATGATCATTGAGGAGGTAAAGGATATTCAGTCAGTATAACAGGACAGTCACTCATAAGCTGGCATTTCCAAAAAAAAGTTATTCCGTTACATCAGCATCAGGTGCTTGGTAGCTGGTGGTGATCCAAGCCTGATTAATTTTTATGAAGGTCAGTCGATTGACATAGTCGGTGGAGAGGAGCACCCTGTGATCGATCACAAGGCCTCCAGCAGCACTGAATGTGCATTCTGAAAGAACACTGGATGCAGGACAAGCCAGTAGCTCAATTGCGTACTGTGCAAGCTCTGGCCAGTGATCCATTCTCAAGACCCAGTAAGCCAGAGGATTTTCAGTGGGAAAGGTGTCCAAATCTGATCTTGCCCCTAGGTATTCCCGCACCATGTAAAACAGACGCTGGCGATGGTTGCTGGAACCGGTCATACCTTGGGGCTGCGGACTAAAAAATTGTCTGAATGCATCGGTCAGACGGCCACCTTCTCCACCACTCTTTCTGTGACTCACCGAAGCCTCAGCAACACGTTCTCCAGGACCAGGATTTGGTAATCCCCCTGGTTCTGGGAACGCATTACACAGACCTTTCTGCAAGGCCTCTCGAAGATGTTTCATCTTCTGCTCCCTCTGTGCCGGCAAGATAAGGTCTGCAACCTTACTCTTGTAACGTGGATCAAGGAGAGTTGCCAGCCAGTAATGATCCCTCTCCTTAATACCACGAATACGAGGATCCTTACGCAGGCTTTGCAGGATCAGGGAGGCCATGCAGCGTAGGTTTGCTGAGGCATTAGGTGCGGAGTCCTCTGGGTCACTGAGGACGACATGATCCACAGCCACCTCATCCCAGCTATGTACAGGTCCATGGGTTTCTTGGGACTGTAAGTGATCCCTTGAAGACTGCTGCTGATGCTGAGTGCTAGGCTCCACCTCCATGCTGCTGATACAATCATCCTCCTCCTCGCCCTCTTCCTGTGTGCTAGGCGGGCAAGCAGGACCACTATCTGGATAAAGGGGGCCTTGAGAGGTAAGGAAGTCCTCCTCTTCCTCCCTCTGTTCTGCCTCAAGGGCCCTGTCCATTATTCCACGTAGCGTGTGCTCCAACATGTGAATAAGAGGGACAGTCTCACTGATGCATGCACTGTCACTGCTCACCATCCTCGTGGCCTCCTCAAATGGTGACAGGACAGTGCATGCATCCCTGATCATGGCCCACTGGCATGGGGGGAAAAAAACAAGCTCCCCTGACCCTGTCCTGCTGCCATATTGGCACAGATACACAGTGATGGCCCTCTGCTGCGTGTGCAGCTGCTGCAGCATGGCCAACGTAGAGTTTCACCTAGTGGGCATGTCACAGATTAGGCAGTTCTTGGGCAGGTTGTATTCCTTTTGGAGGTCTGCCAGCCAAGCAGTGGCATTATATGACTGTACACAGAATGCACACAGACTTTCCTGGCTTGTTTCAGGACATCCTGTAAGCCCAGGTACCTGCCCAAGAACTGCTGCACCACCAAGTTAAGGACATGAGAAAAACAGGGCACATGGGTCCGTTGTCCCTGTCGCAGGGCGGAGAGGAGGTTGGTGCCATTGTCGCAAACTACCATTCCTGGCTTAAGCTGGCGTGGGGTCAACAACCTCTGAGCCTGCCCCTGCAGAGCTGACAGAACCTTTGGCCCAGTGTGGTTCCTGTCCCCCAAGCACGCCAGCTCAAGGACCGCATGGCATCTCTTTGCCTGCATTCCTGTGTAGCCCCTTCGTACGCCTACGGAGCACCGCTGGTTCCAAGGAAACATTAGCACAGGAAGAGGCCACAGAGGAAGAAGAAGAAGAGGAGGGGGTGGAGGATAGAGGTGTGTCACAACCAGTAGTGGTGTTTTGGAGGCATGGTGGCGGAACAACCTCAAACACTATTGTAGCTTGTCCTGCGTCCTTCCCAGCTGCAAGCAGAGTCACCCAATGCGCCGTGAAAGAGAGGTAATGTCCCTGTCCATGCCTGCTGGACCATGAGTCAGCAGTAAGATGCACCTTACCACTGACCGCCCTGTCCAGCGAGGCATGGACATTGACTTCCACATGGCGGTAGAGAGCCAGAATCGCCTTCCATGAGAAAAATTGGCGATTGGGAACTTGCCACTAAGGTACCGCACATTCCACAAACTCACGAAAGGGGGCAGAATCTACCAACTGAAAAGTCAGGAGTTGAGGTGCTAGCAATTTGGCTAAGCTAGCATTCAATCACTGGGCATGTGGATGGCTGGGAGAGTACTTCTTTTGGCCCTGCAGCAGCTGGGGCAGGGAAATTTTCCTGATACAATCTGACATTGGTGTACAGATTGCCCGCATGTACTACTAGGTTGTGACACCCCTAATTCTACACCTTCAGTCCTATCAGTGCAGGCTTCAGAGAGGACAGAAAGATGTGGAGTTGGAGATCCCAGCAGATGAGGAGCAAGGGGAGGTCCGCTTGGTTCTTTGGTGTGGGTCTTTGAGGTACGCTTGCCAAGGAACTGCATGGCAGGTCGACATATGTCTGGTCAAGCATGTGGTGCCCAAGCGGGTGATGTGGCGACGCGAGATACGCTTGAGACATATGTTGCAAATAGCAGCGGTGCGATCTGATGCACTTGTCTCAAAAAAGGCCCACACCAAAGAACTTTTGCAGTAACGCTGAGACACAGCAGTGCCCTGCACATGAGTTGCTGTGCGTTGTGATGCAGTCGGTGTGCTGCCCTTAAGCTGGTCCCTGGAGGGCATCCTGCCTTGTTGGAGATGTGCCTGTGCTGCCTCCTCCTCCTCTATCCTATCAGGCAACCACGTAGAGTTAGTGACCTCATCATCCCCTTCCTCCTCATCAATGTAGAAAACCTGGCAGTATGCTGCAGCTGGGGGAACATGACTGCCAGATTGCTGTCCTTCTTGGGCACCCCCTCTCTCTGGGCTCATGTTACTGCCTTCCTCTAGCTGTGTACCATCATCGGAGCCTTCAAAACGCTGCGCATCTTCCTGCAGCATGTACCCAACACTGTGGTCAAACAGTTCGGGGGACTCCTTAGGAGAACATGGTGGGACTAGGGAAGGAATAAGTGATGCCATTGAGCAGAGGGAAGAGGCTGCCTTGGCAGCTGCTTTGCCAGACAAAGTACCCTGAGCCTGGGTGAGAGAGGATGAGGAGGATGAGGACGGCTTGGTCATCCACTCTACTTCTTCGGCATGTTGCGGCTCAACGCGGCCATCTGCCGGAAAAAAAGAGTGAACGTGTTCCACGGCCACGTGCTGATGAGGATGCATCGTGTCCACGACCAGCACTGTTGCCTCTAGACGCAGAGCCTGCTTGCCCTCTTTTATCGGCTCGTGACTCTCTGCCTCTCCTTGTTGTCCTTCCAGACATACTAATGGCCTGCAGAGGACACAGACAGTACATCACGTGAAAGTACTTGCAGCAATATACCCTGCCTGTAGTATTAATATGAGCAGATCCCTGCTTCTAGGAGTAAATATGAGAAACACCAGCTTTACGTTAGGAGCACAATGTGCAGAGGACACGGACAGTACACACACCACGTAGCTTTAGGTGCACACTGCAGAGGACACGGACAGTGCACCATGTGAAAATACTGCAGCTAGCACAATCACCTGCCTGTCAGTATATTAGGAGGAGCGGATCTAGCTAAACTAAACACAACACCTGGGATGTATATACACTATATCCTCTACACACTGTAAATTTAACTGACTAGCCTGCCTGCTTTATCTACCTACAATAAATGACACTCTCTCTCGGTCTTCTCTCTCTTAACCACCGCAACACACTACATAAGGCTGACCTGCAGGCGGCCTTTTATAATGTGGGGTGTGTACTAAACCCCCTGAGCCACAATTGGCCAAAGCCACCCTGGCTTTGGCCAATTACGGCTCTCCGTTTTTTGCAAGCTGTGATTGGCCAAGCATGCGGGTCATAGTGCATGCTTGGTCAACCATCAGCCAGCAATGCACTGCGATGCCGCAGTGAATTATGGGCCGTGACACGCCACTCGAATTTGGCGCGCGAACGGCCTGTAATGTTCGTATTTCGACAAACTGAAGGAAATATGATGTTCGACTCGAACACGAAGCTCATCCCTAGTATGCATGCTTAGGGGTGCATATTGGTTGAAACACAAGGCCTGGCCTGGATATTGGGCCACATATATGTTTTTTGGGGGGCAAAAAGAGCAGATATGAGGCAATTGGGCATTTCATGACAGGAAGCCTGTATACGGTGGTTGGGTGTAGTGTTGCTCACGAATATTCGCATTGCGAATATTCGCTACGAATATTGCATATTCGAGTATTTGCGAATAACTCGAATATTGCGGCGAATATTCGCTATGGCGAATATTCGTATTTTTTCAAATTTATTTGTAAAACAGATCACATCCTAGTGATCTCTATCGATGTCTAAAAGCATTGCTGGTGTGATTAGAGACCCTGGGCCGAGTAGCTGATGCGATTCTTTTATGTTGCCGAAAATTCGCATTACGAATTTTCGGCAACATAAAAGAATCGCATCAGCTACTCGGCCCTTCTTTTGCATCAGAGCCAATCAGAATAACTCGAATATTCGGCAAAAGGAATATTGCGCGATATTCCTTTTGCCGAATATTTGAGTTATTCTGATTGGCTCTGATGCAAAAGAAGGGCGGAGAAGATAATCGCGCAATAGGAATATTGCGCGATTATCTTCTCCGCCCTTCTTTTGCCCCCTTATTCTCCTTTCTTTTAAGTAGAGTTAGTGTAGAGTTAGGGCCAGATTCTCAGAGGCGTTACGACGGAGTATCTCAGATACCCCGTCGTATCGCCTTTTTTTTTTGTCCTCGTATCTATGCGCTTAGCATCACTTTTGCATAGATACGCTTCTACATCCGACAAGTGTAAAAGCATTACTCTTTCGGATCGTAGGTGTAATGACAACTCCAGCCACTAGGTGGCCTTTACGTTGTTTTTTCATTTGCATATGCAAATGAAGTAGTACGCCGATTCTTGATCGCTTTTACGCCGCCCCGTCGTCGCGTACATCGTTTTCGTTCGCGTAAGGTTACCCCAGCTTCTATGTGGAGTAACCTTACAAGGTCCCGTCGGATGCCGTCATGTCCCTTCGGACGCCATGTTAAGTATGGCGTCGGGTCAGTGTCGGCTTTTTCCGTCGCTTACGTCGTTTTACTAACTCGTTCGCGAATAGGGACTTGCGTAAATGACGCTCACGTCGTTTTGACGTCGGTTTCAACGACGCTTCCCGACGTGAGCTGGAGCATGCGCACTGGGCTTTTTCCCCGGCCGGCGCATGCGCAGTTCGTTCGACGTGGGGGCGCGCTTAATTTAAATACAAGCCGCCCCATTTGAATTGCGCGGGTTTACGCTTGGCGATTTACGAGACGCCAACGCAAACTACGGAGCAAGTGCTTTGAGAATAAAGCACTTGCTCTAGCACGCAGCGGCGGCGTAGTGTAAATGGCTTACGCTACGCCGCCGAAAATATATGAGAATCTGGCCCTAAGTGTTTAGTGCATATTAGTTTAGTAATACAGGAAATGATCTCCGTTTATGAGAATTTCGCAATCATTTTTGCATTAGCGAAATTTTGCAAAAAATGTTTTGGATAAAATATCACGAATATTCGATATTAGCGAATATTCGCGAATATTCTTCTATATATTCGCGCAATATCGCAAAATCGAATATGGCGTATTCCGCTCAACACTAGTTGGGTGTACCAAGGATTCTTTGGACCAGGACAGTTCCAGAAGTGCATTGCTTTGCCCATCTGGATAGGTCGCCAGACGGATTTGGGCTTAAGGTCCATGTTGGACGTTACACAAGATATGAAATTTGATTTCCTGCGGCTCCACATGACCTTTCCAGAGATGCAGATTGTATGGTCTGACATCAGTGCTCTGACGACTTGGCGATTGGCTAGATCCGTGGAGCAGATTAATAAGGCCAGAAAAAAGGTTAACAGGGTCATTAGCAGATTTGTGGTGAGGACCGGGGGGCTGGTTATTAGACATTTAGAGCTGGAAGTGGATAGCTGGCGCTACCTTCAGGGTGATGAGGTACACCTCAATGCGGTGGGAATTAGGGTATCCAGAGCGCGTTGAGGGTGTGGGGGGGGGGGGGGGCATACAAGGGTAAAGTTTTCCCCTTGGGTGCAGTGGCGGGTGACAGAGGAAACCTCGGATAAGGAAGAGACCCATCGGTGGTTTCGCTGGAATTTGGTTAATGGGCGCACTGCGGCGCGGCGGGTGGTTTTGTCTCCGATTGTATGTTAGCTGGAGGCCTATTTAGAATAAAAGGTGTGCAGTGCATTATTACACTCATATGGTCGTTTTGGGGTTTCCTGCGAGTATTGACTGATGGGCGGGGTTTAACAGATGTGTTTCATTCATTTACTATATATACTCGAGTATCAGCCGTGTTTTTCAGCACATTTTTTTACGCCCCCCTCGGCTTATACTCGAGTCAGAGTCCCACTTACCTCTCGATTGGCTGTGTTGCTCCTGCGCTGCATTCTGGGGATTGTAGTATTCAGAGGACAGCGTTGGAAGGGGACCGAGAGTGGATTACCACCGCTGGAATTTTTATTTTATTTTATTTTTTTATTTTTAATAAAGGACTTTCCCAACGGTGTGTGTTTTTTTTACAATCTTTACTATTTATTTGTGAAATGGTAGGGGTAGACCTAAGGGCCTGATATGGAATTTGGGGGGATCCCCACACATTTTTTTTTATCAATGATTTTTTTCTGCATTGCTGGGACACCGAAACATTTTTTACACGGAATGAATTTTAAATCACTTTTTTAAAAAGAACCGTAGACATTCTATACACTGCGAGTGATTTTAAATGACTTTTTTTTTTTTCCTTCAGAAATGACACTTTGTGCAGGGACAGTTTTTTCTAAACACGGGAAACATGCGCTACTTTACATGCAAACTATACACCCCCCCCCCCCCATAGGTACAAAATTTACCCCAAGGAATATTTTACTTTTATTGTTTCACTTTAAGCACTGCTCCCGAAAAAATGACAGGTTTTAAAACTTTTTTTTCCTGGGGCAGGACCCGCGTCCCCAAACACCCCCCCCACCCCCTGGGGCAGGACCCGGGTCCCCAAACATTCCCCTGGGGCAGGACCCGGGTCCCCAAACATTCCCCTGGGGCAGGACCCACCCGGGTCCCCAAACACTCCCCCTGGGCCCGAAGGACCCGGGTCCCCAAACACTCCTCCTGGGGCAGGACCCGGGTCCCCAAACACTCCTCCTGGGGCAGGACCCGGGTCCCCAAACATTCCCTTGGGGCAGGACCTGGGTCCCCAAACATTCCCCTGGGGCAGGACCCGGGTCCCCAAAAACACTCCTCCTGGGGCAGGACCCGGGTCCCCAAACACTCCTCCTGGGGCAGGACCCGGGTCCCCAAACACTCCTCCTGGGGCAGGACCCCGGTCCCCAAACATTCCCTTGGGGCAGGACCTGGGTCCCCAAACATTCCCCTGGGGCAGGACCCGGGTCCCCAAACACTCCTCCTGGGGCAGGACCCGGGTCCCCAAACACTCCTCCTGGGGCAGGACCCGGGTCCCCAAACACTCCCCCTGGGGAAGGACCCGGGTCCCCAAACACTCCTCCTGGGGCAAAACACTCCCCCCACCCGGGTCCCCAAACACTCCCCCTGGGGCAGGACCGGGTCCCCAAACACTCCCCCTGGGGCAGGACCCGGGTCCCCAAACACTCCTCCTGGGGCAGGACCCGGGTCCCCAAACACTCCCCCTGGGGCAGGACCCGGGTCCCCAAATCCCCCCACCCCTTCCCCTGGGGCAGGACCAAACGGGTCCCCAAACACTCCTCCTGGGGCAGAACCCGCGTCCCCAAACACTCCCCCTAGGGCAGGACCCGGGTCCCCAAACATTCCCCTGGGGCAGGACCCGGGTCCCCAAACACTCCTCCTGGGGCAGAACCCGCGTCCCCAAACATTTTAATTACCCTTCTTGGGGCAGACCCGGGTCCCCAAAAACATTCCCCTGGGGCAGGACCCGGGTCCCACCCCGAAAAAAACATTCCCCTGGGGCAGGACCCGGGTCTCCAAACACTTTTTAGGACAATAACTTGCATATAAGCCTTTAAAATTAGTACTTTAGATTTTTCCTGTAGACTTTAACAGGGTGTTCCACGATTTCTCGAATTTGCCACGAACACCCCAAATTGTTCACTGTTCGAAGAACGGGCGAAGAGGCACGAGTTCCCCGCTCTGTACACTGTGACATGACCCCGCTCTGTACACTGTGATGTGACCCCGCTCTGTACACTGTGATGTGACCCCGCTCTGTACACTGTGATGTGACCCCGCTCTGTACACTGTGATGTGACCCCGCTCTGTACACTGTGACGTGACCCCGCTCTGTACACTGTGATGTGACCCCGCTCTGTACACTGTGATGTGACCCCGCTCTGTACACTGTGATGTGACCCCGCTCTGTACACTGTGATGTGACCCCGCTCTGTACACTGTGACATGACCCCGCTCTGTACACTGTGACATGACCCGCTCTGTACACTGTGATGTGACCCCGCTCTGTACACTGTGATGTGACCCCGCTCTGTACACTGTGACGTGACCCGCTCTGTACACTGTGACGTGACCCCGCTCTGTACACTGTGATGTGTGACCCGCTCTGTACACTGTGATGTGACCCCGCTCTGTACACTGTGACGTGACCCCGCTCTGTACACTGTGACGTGACCCCGCTCTGTACACTGTGACGTGACCCCGCTCTGTACACTGTGATGTGACCCGCTCTGTACACTGTGATGTGACCCCGCTCTGTACACTGTGATGTGACCCCGCTCTGTACACTGTGACGTGACCCGCTCTGTACACTGTGACGTGACCCCGCTCTGTACACTGTGATGTGACCCGCTCTGTACACTGTGATGTGACCCCGCTCTGTACACTGTGACGTGACCCCGCTCTGTACACTGTGACGTGACCCCGCTCTGTACACTGTGACGTGACCCCGCTCTGTACACTGTGATGTGACCCTGTGATGTGACCCGCTCTGTACACTGTGATGTGACCCCGCTGTACACTGTGATGTGACCCCCTGTACACTGATGTGTGTGACCCGCTCTGTACACTGTGATGTGACCGCCCTGTACACTGTGATGTGACCCCCACTCTGTACACTTGTGGATGTGGCCCTGTACACTGTGATGACCCGCCTACACATGTACCCTGTCTGTTACACCCGTTCTGTACACTGTGATGTGTTGTCTGTACACTGTGATGTGCCCGTTTGTACACTGTGATGTGCCCTGTCTGGTCACTGTGGTGTGACACCCGCTCTCTACACTGTGACCCCCTCTGTACAGGTGATGTTACACTCCCCTCACTGTTGTACACCGTGGTACACTGTGATGTGTAGGTGATACACTGTGACCAGTGTAACACTTTGTGACCCGCTTCTTCACTGTTAGGCTGCTTTGTGTGTGACTTGTAATTGTAGAGCGACTCATGACGGTCTCTATAAAGGCGGTTATTGGGGATTTTCCTTCATGATGGTCCTTACTTCGTAATGG
>JAJQKJ010001550.1:0-67149 GCA_029574335.1 Rana kukunoris | reverse complement strand
CCCCACCTTACAGCTCAGCGCTCAGGATAAATGCTACTCAGAAACGAATAAATATATGATTAAAAATGTAACCTCAAAGGTCCAAAGCAGCTGCTTAAAATTGAAACATATGAACAAGAAAGCAGAAAACGTAAACAAACTTCCCCAGAGTCTATAACCAGTCCTGCAGCAGCGCTACAAACTGTGTGTTTGTAAGGATGAATGCCAGTTAGTGTGATGATCAGGATAATTGTGCTGAGTTGAGTGCTCCATTCACCAAAGGGAGGTTCACCACATGGGGGGATAACAAGTCCCCTTTTGGGGTTAAACTCACCAGATAATAAGAATATATCAGCATTGAACACAACTCCTCCTCAGCTGTCTCAACTTAATATTGTCACGTTGAATGGTATTCAACCCCACAATCATGTGAGGAAATAAAAAAATGCATATAGAGCAGTATCGCTTTAAAAAATGTATTAAGCCCTCAAAACAAAACCCCCTTATACATATATGCGTACCACAATGTGAATAAATTAGGCAAACGATAATATTGGTGCAGTGTTTGCTCACTTGGATTTTCCACAAAGAAGTCCGGAAGTGCAGAAATGTCAGGGCGTGACTCTACAGCATCCAAACCGGAAGTGGCGTGTGCGCTCCACGGATAGGAACCAGGAAGACACCAAACCGGATCTATTTCACGGCGGTCCTCAGGGTGGAAAATCCACTTCTATGCAATATTTACCCCCTTCCTTTTACATAACCGGTATGATAACACGTGTGTAAGTTTTTCTTCCTTAGTGAAGACACTAAACAGGTTTGTGGTTTGGAAGATTGCTCTCCGTATGCAATGTCTCTTTTTAGGAAGCAGATTCCTTAAACTGATGGTAGCAGCACTTTTGGCCTGATACACTGTAATGACCCTGACTAACTAACTACCGGCCTAATCTTTAGGCGCCAAACATCACTAGGTGGTGCGTGCACGATATTACTGACCGGGTCTTGAACTGTAGTCGATGATGTCTTCCAACCGATTAACGTAGAAACAGTGGCCTCTTGTGGTCAAAACTCAGAATGGCAATTATACACAAAGAGTGAACAATAAAACTCAGAATGGCAATTATACACAAAGAGTGAACAATGGGATCTGCTTCACAATCTCACATGCCACCCCACTAGAAGTTGTCGTCTTCGGCAACTTTTCCCATATAAACTCATCTGGGCATATCGCTGTGGGGGCACACCAGCATTGGGCCTTGTTGACCTTCTTAGAGAAAGGGACTGGGGACATCAGGCATATCTGTCAGGGGAGGAGCTACTACTGGTTCAGCACTCTCTCTGGGTGGCAAACCTGCCTTAGCCGGGCCTCGTTGGGTACCTGGACAGGAGAAAACCACCATTTCTCATCCTCCTCCTCCTCCTCCTCTGTACTCTGAGCGTGAGAAGGCATCTCATCCACACACACTGGCTTTCCTCTACCAAAACACGCTGACAAGCCTCAGTGCCAGGATCGGGCACTGTACAAAGAAAGCAGCCACTTGGCTTATATTTTAATGTTCATTTTAAATAAAAAATATCACACTATGATGGTTCTCTCGTTCTGGCTTTTATGAATATTGGACAATCTCCTGGAAAAACCCTGACCGCTGGGGAAACACATTCTGACAAAGCGTTGCATGACTTCTTTTTTAAATAAGAGTCCATTTGTGTCGGTAAGGAGCCATTTTGTTTGATCACTTCAGGTGCAAATAATCATTTCCAGGTGGTGGTCTCATATCTACAACCTTTACTACATACAGCAATTGATGTTTGAATATCTGTCGGGTGCATTACATCCAGCATTCACTGTTGGGACTTGTCTTGCACTGTTTGTACTTTATTACATTGACATTTCACTCAGTGCTACTGAGTATCACATATATATTTTATGTTGGAATTTTATGTATACACGATTTTTTGATATATTATTTATTATTAATGATTATTCATACGTATTGTAATTATTTATGATCTGTAGTTTAACACATCATAATTTTACATTCATACCCAGGGTCACGTCCATTCCTTCCCGAGACGGATGGTCCACCAGCACGACCCCTTCTTGCCGATGTCTTGCCCAAACAATTGGACCCGCATCCATACTATCCCTCAGACGTCCATCTCTCGGTTATCGGCAGCCGTCAGCCTGATGACGCTCCCATCTTCGGGCTCCATTATATGCCGGAAGTGCCTTTCGAAGAACTCCAGGGGCATAAGGGTGCACTCTGACCCTGTATCAACTAGGCAGTGTACCTTCTGGCCTTCCAACTCGGCTTCCATAACGGGGCTGCTGGCATACAGGTCATGTTCCTCACGCATAGGGCCTATCTTCTGGTGTACTGCCGCAGTACGCCCCGCTACTGCGGCAGTCATAAGTTTAACGCCGGCTCGGATTTAATTTGTTCTGGCCACTCTCTGGCTATATGGCCGTACTGTCGACAAGCCCAACAGAGGGGTCCTCTTTTGACGTGCCCCTGCACCTGAGTTATCCTGGATGGAGTGGTGTGGTGTACTGGGGTCATTTCCGGGGGCCAGGGTGATCCTGACTTTATCTGGGACACTTCCAGCCGGAGTTCTTTCAATTCTGTCCGCAGGGCGTGGACTGTATCCTTTAAGGAATCAGAGACTTCAGATGCAGACTGACGCCACGTAGCATGGGTGCTATTCACTACTCTCGCTGTAACAGGCATGTGCTCTTCCTTTCTCTCCACGGCGGCTAGGTAGACACTGTAGAATGTCATGTCGGCCGCCGTCCGGGTCATCTCTTGCAGCTTGTCCTGTAAGAACTTGTTGGAGAGCCCTACTATGAACTGATCTCTTAGTAGCCGGTCTACCTCCCGGAAGGCTCCCATGGCTTCTGGGTCCCGCCACTGTATTTCATTGAGTGTCTCCTGTAGGGCATTAGAGTACTGCATCAGGGTCTCACCCTCTCGCTGTGGTCGGTTGAAGAAGTGGCTTTGCAGCTGCACTACTTTAGCAGGGCCCCCTAGTGCCCTCTCCAGCAGGGAGAATATTTTCTCTAGGGTGTCCCTCTCGGATTCGGGCCTAACCATTACTGCCCATCTGATGTCACCCTCAAGAGCTCCCAACGCAACCTCTGCCTGCAGCTCAGGGGTCAGGTTACACATTCTAACTGCACTCCGCACCCTTTCAGTCCAGTCCTGCAATGTCATGTTTTGGCCGTCATACTTTGGCAGATGACGCAGCAGCGCCCCTACGGGGATGTATCCTACTGGGGCGGGCATGGCATTGGGGCAAGCTGGCCTTGTGCTGGTACAACCTGAGCTGGGTTCTGATCCGGTGCCACTGGCGCCAGGGGAAGGTCTCCCACTGCGTTCCCGTCCATAACGGTCGCTGTATCCTGCCGACTATGCCAAGTTGTAAGTCGTGTACTGGGGTGGGCTCTCCTAGATATAGCAAAGTCACGAACGAGGAAAACAACTTTGATACCAGCGTTTGTGAAACAGTTCTTTTCTTTTACTGTAACAAGGTATTAAACCGAAACCACAAAATGAACACAGCAATAAGGTTACATACACCCAGCCGTAGCTGAGAACCCCAATACTGTTCAGCAAGATGCCCCTGTGTGGATACCGAGGCAATTTGCCGTAATTTGCCTATTGGAGGATACAACTAGGACTGTCCCTCCTTACCTTTTATTACCCTTTTAGAGCGCGAACAATTGTGTATATGCTTAGTTTCGGCTTCATCTGCGGTACAGCACAGCAGCTTACAAACTTATCACTTCTATGCAATATTTACCCCCTTCCTTTTACATAACCGGTATGATAACACGTGTGTAAGTTTTTCTTCCTTAGTGAAGACACTAAACAGGTTTGTAGTTTGGAAGATTGCTCTCCGTATGCAATGTCTCTTTAAGAAGCAGATTACTTAAACTGATGGTAGCAGCACTTTTGGCCTGATACACTGTAATGACCCTGACTAACTAACTACAGGCCTAATCTTTAGGCGCCAACGATCACTAGGTGGTGCGTGCACGATATTACTGACCCGGTCTTGAACTGTAGTCGATGTCTTCCAACCGATTAACGAAAAGTCCTTTCAGCAACCATGAGGTACTGCAGGTGAGGTAGTTCGCCGTGTCTCAAATCCTCTCAGCCTTCCTGAAAAAGGATCCCTTTTTCCTCTGGACAGGCTCTGTACTGGACAGTGATTACAGCTGCCGTTCCTAAAGCTCTAGGTTGTATGGTTCCCCCTGGATGTGACCAGATTCAATTTTCACACAGTCCCACAAAACATGTCTGCTCCATCTACTTCCTGATTCTCCTTCTCCTTCTCAGCTCCACCTCCTCTTCAAAAGCAAACAACAACTTGCAGTCTGTCAGCAGTGTGTAGAAACAGTGGCTCTTGTGGTCAAAACTCAGAATGGCAATCATACACAAAGAGTGAACAATAAAACTCAGAATGGCAATTATACACAAAGAGTGAACAATGGGATCTGCTTCACAATCTCACAATTGCACAGCTGTGTCTTGGGCTTTTTAGTTCTGACTTGACATGGCTCAGGGCCCACCCAACAGACAGGAAGTCTTTTCCTGGAAGCCAGATGAACTCCCATCCCTCTGAGAGCAGTCAGAGACGCTGCATGGGTGCAGCTAGAGTATGCATGTCTGCAGGAGGCATATGTCATTGGTGATAGAGCAGCAAGGTGCTGACAGGAGTAAGTTGGGTGTGTGCTTAACTCTAGGAAACTCTGTTTGTTCTGAGGATCAGAACTTAGGCCTAGACCTGAACCAGCCGGATGGCAAGAATGAAAACCAGGAGGCTAAAGTGCAAGATACAGTAATGGTGGAACCCCCTGCGAGGGCTGCTGATGTATTTGTGAACTTTTGTGCTTTTAAATAAAAGTGGGCTACCAGGCCCTTAAAAACTCAGTTCTGGACTGGCGTACTCACCAATCTTACTATATATATATATATATATATATATATATTATATATATATATATATTATATATATATATATATATTATATATATATTATTATATTATATATATATATATATATATATATATATATATATATATATATATATATATTCTAAACCAGGATTTACATGATATCAGTTTCTTGCTCATAAATAATATTGCTATACTTATCCTGTGACACCAAACTAAAGCCGGGAATTCTGATTTTTGTTTTTTACATCTCTGCAATACATGTACATGTCTCCATGTTTTATCTGCTTAAGGAGAAACTATCACCAACGTGCATATAGCACTTGTCGCTGTGTCTGTCTGTGCAGAGATTATGCTGTTAGCTAGCCCTGCCCACCAATCTAATATTATCCTACAACACAGATCAGCTCACTGATCAGGCAGTGACACTCAATGCACACAAAGCCTGCACAGACCCAACCAACCCCCCCCCACTAAACCAACAGACAGAACATCACTTTGCTGTGCAGAGTTTAGTTTACACTCTAAAGTTCAGACCCGATGCCCACTGCCAGCTAATCAGGGCATAGGGGGAATGGAAACTGTGAGTGTGTAGATTAAATCATTGCTGCTGGAGGAGGGTGCTTTCATTCACAAAAACACAAGCGGATAACAGTGCACACGGGCTAATACAATAGGCTGTCTCAGACTAGTGTAGTAGCTGGTGTGTACTGTTGCCAGCTTGTGTTTTTGTGAATGAAGTGTCATGCTTAGCCCTAACGCAGGTATTCAGGCATGATAGCTAGCTTCTGGGTTCTTTACCTATAGCAGCCTCTTTCCCATAAGGCAAGCAGGCCTACCAGTACTCCGTTGTCCCCAAGACTTATATACATTGCCATAGTGCCTGGCCACCATGCCAGGGCAGGTGTCAACTGAGCAATGCAAACAGGTTATTTTTGCTTAGTTCAATAACAGTCTAGGTAAAAGGCAGGCAGAGCAGGGCAGACAAATAGGCAGCTTGATCAGGTATTACACACACTATCACAACCATGGCACTGCAGGCTTGGCTGGCTTATATCAGGTTTGGTCTCCACCCAGAGTCTGACCACATCAATCACCTTGCAGGTTGACAGACAGACAAGGAGAATGCCAAAGCCAAAACCAGGATGTTGGAACCAGCAGCTATGATGGAAAAGGAGCACACATGCTCCTGACATGAAGGTGCTCTTCTTAATCTGTATTCATTCACAATACAAACTGACAGTTTGTATAGCCTTTTATATTTCTGTATCTGGATGTACTTTATTAAAACACTTGATGCCATATGGTCCCAGTGGATGGAGTTCATGCACCTGACCCTCTTGAGTTTCTAGGTGCCTTTTAGGTTATTTAACATTTCTGTATCTGGATGTACTTTAATATATCTAGTCACTGTTAAGCTCTGTGTACCTAAAGATTTACGTGGGCCATATCAGCTTCTGGCCTCCGAAGTGACCACTCCTTTCTGTATCTCTTACTACTGTCCTTTCTGCCCTGCATGGCAGGTAGTTTCTATGTTGTTTACAAAAGTGTAAAAACACCTTTCTTTCAATAAAATCTGATTGTTTCTACTCTTTGTGCCCTGAATTGACAGTGGGGCTGGACTCTGTGTGTACTAAACAGAGAAATTAGGAGACACAGAACGGCAGCATGGAGAAGGGTGGATCTCCCTATGGGAACACCTATATTTGACGGAGTGGAGTGGAGCTACAACCTGAAGTTACAAAAAATAAATATTTATTTTGTTTAATGTCCAATGCTTTTATTTTATTAGAAACAAGTGCTATTAGCTCAAGAATGCCTGTGGGTGTAAAAAAGTTTTTTTTCCCCTTCTGGTGATAGTTCTTCTTTAAGGAAGTGCCAAAAAACACTCATGCACTGCATGGTAGCCAAACAGCTTCTAACTTTAGCTTGTTCAATTAGCTTTGATGTCTGGAAGTTTCTCCGCAGAGCTGCACCAGATTTTTCATTCTCCAGTTTTAGTAAATAAACCAAATATTATGCTTTTATCTTTCAACTTTGACATTGCTGTCAAACCTCTCCTCAACTCCTTAATGCCTACATAGACAGAGATCACAGGACTTTTTCAGATCATAAAAGGGAACAAATAAAAGACGTTTAATGTTAGCGTATGTTTCCATACACTTTTACTATACCGACCAACCTTCTCAAAATTAAACATTTTAATTTTCATTATTTTCTAGATTATCAAAGATCAGAAGCTGCTGGTGATAGTTGGTGGGATGCTGTTAATTGACTTATGCATCTTGATTTGTTGGCAAATAGTGGATCCTTTGAAAAGGACAGTTGAAGAATATAATCTTGAGGTAAGTTGCTTCAATACACAGGTTTAAACAGTCTAGCTATATGATTACAGTTAATCATATTTACAATATACTGTGAAGTCAGCTCTGAAGACATGTTTATAAGCAGTCATTTTTGTAGACCTCTATGGGGTACATGAGCACTAAGCCCTGTATAGTGAGAAGAGCCTTGCAGGCAGCCTATATTAGTGAATGGACACCCATCGACTGTACAGACTCACCCGCATTTGGCAGATGCATAACCCTGGATTCACAGGCTATGTGTTGGGTTCCATGCACCCTTCCCTACATACCTGTCAAACCTGGCTATGCGGGTGAGTATGTACAAATAATGATAACCTGGGCTGCCTGCCTACAGCTCCGCTCTAGGACAGAGGAGTAAACAAAAGGCTCTTCATGCTCTACATGTAAATGAGCCCTAATGGTCAAAGATCTTTTTATTTTGCTATTCAATACTCATTCAATATTCATTTGTAATAAATGGTAATAATAAATAGCAACTGCAATTTTTTTTTTCCAGCAGAATATCAATTGTGTGTCATATCTGTTTTCACAAGATACAATAAAGTATACGTGGATCTACTGCTTTGTTGTGTAGTCAACATAGTACTTTGTAGCACTTTATATAACTGATGATGCTGATCATCCACATAGATGATGCTAAAGCAAATATATAATTTGATATTGTTTGAATTGCCTGCTTTAAATTAATCACCTGATTTCCAAAATATACAGAGAAACATTAAGCAGATGCATTTTCATGCATCAAACATGAATGTTATAAACCATGTTTTCAGCTTTTATACTCTAGTGAAAATATTTCCATTCATAAACAGTACTAAATCTTATATTAGTGTGAATAATTTATTATAGAGTTACTTCAAAAGTTTCTGTCCAGACAAAATTATATATCATTGTTCTATATAGAGCCTAAACAGTATATATGTTTGTTAACTATAATTGCATGGATACAACAGGGCTGTTTATTTCAGTCCTTAATATGACTTACTTACTTTAATACAGTTTTGGCATATTTTTTTCCCAGTGAATTAAACATTCATCTTATTTCATCGTTAGTCAATAATTACTCAATTAAGTGATTGATTTATGGTGTGTACGGGCTAAATTGTGCACTTCTAAACACTATGTGCCATGTACACATAGCACATGTGCAGTTTTTTGTGTGTGCTAAAACATTCTAAAAGAAAATAACCTTGGACAGGAATTCAGATTTCTGTTTTGAGAGCTCTTGAGTTTGGCAGTGAATATATGGTTGCATTGTGTGAGGTTACAAGACTAGGAAGTACATCTTGGGTATCTATCAGTGCAGGTAACAGTCAAACAACAGAGCTAGCAGACACCTGTCTTAACAGTGTGATGTTGTGCAAGACATACCCCCCTGCACAGGAAGATATTTTTATAGTTACATATGTAGCGCCTGGTTACTTTCCAGAACCGGTGCTAGGTTAAATTTAGAGGGGGCTAGAGAGTTGAGTAACTCTGACCATATTAATTTGTTCAAATTTAGACCTCTGTCTCAGCTTTGGCTGTGCTCTGGGCTCATTCTGTTGTGTCTGCGGTGCTGATCACACCCCTGGTCGGCAGGTGGCAGAGTCGAGGATTGGGTGCTCTTACCCAGCAGCCTATCAGGAGGAGTTTGCCTCGCTGTGCATTTTCCATTTTCCTGGGTCTTCTCCTCGTGTGTGTGCCCCCCTTTAGGGTAGCCACTCCACTTCGGGACCACGTTGGCCCAGAGCAATTGATCTGCCACTTGGGGACTCAGTAGTCGACTGGCTCACACCTAAGGAGGTCCTGGGCTGTCTGTCCTGTTGGAGGAAGCTGAACGGTGGAGAGTCTGCCTGAGGAGTACCAAGAGAGGCTGGTGTTCCAATAGGGGCCTGACCATCCATCGGGACCAGGGGAACCGAACACGGAGAGGCTGGATGTCGGCCACCTGTCATTTGGTACCCTAATTTGAAACTACCTGAAGGAGATCCAGGTGTCATGTCTGCTAAGGAGGATTGCCTCTGCTGTTTCAACTATAGGGAGGGTCTGTGGCAGAGACTTATTTCCCAAGTTCTGAGTGACATTCTGGCTGCCAGGCTTGTGAGAGAGGCCTGTCCAGGTGCACTACACCCACTCAGGCTGAAGTGGTGAAAAGAAAATATTGTCTGAAGCAGGACTGTTTCCCTAATGCTCACACCTGAATCTGCTATCTCCACTTTCGCCAAACCGCTATTCTTCACCAAGTTTTATTGTTCTTACCGGCTGGGTAATAAAGAGCACAGACATTCCGTTACTGCAACTTTCACCAAATACCCCTAGACGGTGGAGGAACACAGGGTAACATGCCACCCGAAACAAACCAGCAGCTCCTCCAGGGGTAGTGCTACACATACATAGTTGCATAGTTGGTAAGGTTAAATACGGACACCAGTCCATCCAGTTCAACCTCAGTTTGTGTGTGTTTGTTTGCTGCCATTTCTAAATAAAAACGTGATCAAGACCACCTTAAAACTGATGCTGAAAAATTGACTGTCCTTGATTGTTTACTGCTTAAACCTAAAGGATTCTATGCATTAGGATAAAAAGCCTTCTGTGGGCAGCAGCCCCCTTGGCCCCACTAATACTTACCAGAGCCGATGTCCATGACTGTATCAGCTGCTTGTGACCCTCCCTCCTGGCTAAAACACAAAGTCAATCAAAGTCAGTTAGCCAATCAGGAAAGAGAGGGGGTGGCGAACTGCAGCTCCATGTCTGAATGGTCACATGGAGTAGCAGCTTGGCTTGGATACCCCCATAACAAGCTGCTTGCTATGGGGCACTCAACAGGAGGGAGGGGCCAGGAGCACAGAATAAGGATCTAGGATGCTCTGTTCCAATCCACTGCAACAGAGCAGGTAAGTATGACATCGTTACATAGTTACATAGTTTGTTAGGTTGATTAAAGACAATAGTCCATCCAGTTCAACCTGTGTAGGTGTGTGTGGTAGAAACATAATTCCCCATATCTCCGTATATTGTTTTTGCCAATCACTTGAGGCACCAATGTTTTATGATTTTCAGTTTTTTCTGTGATTACCTTTTGTGTCTTATAATTAGCATCAACTGAGTCTGTTTCTTTAAATGGTACTTCAGAATTTCAAAGTGGAGCAAGGAACTCTAAACACAATAGACTTTTTGCTCTGAGTTTATAATAGATGCTATGGCAATGAATAATAGATTTCCAGGACCCATTAGTACACTAGACATGCTTGGTAAGACCTCACGTAGATGAACACTAGCAAAAGCTTCCACATGGCTGCAGGAAAAAATGTCGCTTGAAAGCTACGATCTTTCCTGAAGATGCTTAGGTATCTTTTTTATCATTTACTTTAGAGAACACGGAAAGCCCTTTCTGTGCTGTCATCAGAACATCAGATGGTGCAGATCTTCCTTCTGGCATCCAGTATAATGTGTTTCAGATAGAAGGTCCTGGCACTGCAGTGGTTTACGTCATATGATGATCATGGAGTAGGGCCTGATCAGTGAGATTATGAAGTATTAATAAGTAAAATGTGTCTGCTGCAGAAATAAAATGTTTGTTGATGAAGAATGTCATTGTAGATTAAGTCTAGCCCCGATGCTTTCATACCTTTATGTAGTGTTAAGAAGCTGTGATTTAACTGTTTCACATCTCCTCGCACCTGCAATGAACTGCGGAAGCTGAAATACGCCATTTACATTGAATTGCATTGATTGCCTGCAAATTTTATTCAGCTCAAATGTATGTATATAATACAACAGCTTTCTCCGTCTACTCAATCAATTCTACAGAGGTTTCAATAATGATATCCCATTCCCTGCCTTTGTCTCCTTAGTTCCGGATTGAACATCTCTCTAATGGAGTAATTTAAGGCTGTTCCTGGAAGTTAGGCTGACATGGAGCCAGAAAATTCACATTAACCAACCTTGCCAGGAACCACTCATATCTTAGTTTCTCTTGAAAAGTAATGGAATGCCATGTACACTGTTTTATTTAGCACTGGACAAAATATGATGATGCTACATAAATATTGCTGCATGAGCCAGGCTTAAATATGAATCTATAGGATACACTCTAATGTTTCTCGTGATTACTTATTAATTAATTGCGAATTAATATTAGGTTAATTGGGTAATTATTGCTAATTAGGGATGAGCGAATCTGACCACGTTCTATTGGTGGGGGGTTAAGCTAAAGCTGCTTGAAGACACAAATTTAGTTACTTTATTCTGGATTCTAAATCCAAATTTTGACAATTTTCCAGGCAATTAGGCAAGCTATTGTGAAAAAAGATTATTGAGAGCTTAACACTGCCATAAGGGCCATTTAACAAAGCAAAAACATAAAAAAAAATACTGAACAGCAAAGTTCACATGACTTTAACTGGTTGCCGATCGCCCGCCGTCATATTACTGCGGGACGGTGGCACTGCTGGGCGAGAGCACGTAGCTCTACGTCCTATCTTTTTCGGCCACTAGGGGGCACGCGCGCTCCGGCGGCGGCCCGCGGCGCGCCCCCCGCACGCCCCCGAGTCCCGCGCCGCGCGCGTTCGTTACAGAGCGGGGAACGGGAGGTATGTGTGTAAACACATTCCGCTTGTTCCTGTCAGCGGGGGAAACGCTGATCTCCTGTTCATACGATGTATGAACGGAAGATCAGCGATTCCCCCTAGTGAGTCAACCCCCCCCATACAGTTAGAACACACCAGGAACATACTTAACCCCTTCCCGACCCCCTAGTGTTAACCCCTTCACTGCCAATGGCATTTTTATAGTAATCCAATGCATTTTTATAGCATTGATCGCTATAAAAATGCCAATGGTCCCAAAAATGTGTCAAAAGTGTCCGATGTGTCCGCCATAATATCGCAGTACCGAAAAAAAAACGCTGATCGCCGCCATTACTAGTAAAAAAATATATTAATAAAAATGCCATAAAACTACCCCCTTTTTCGTAAACGCTATAAATTTTGTGCTAACCGATCAATAAACGCTAATTGATTTTTTTTTACGAAAAATATGTAGAAGAATACGTATCGGCCTAAACTGAGGAAAAAAAATGTTTTTTTATTTCTTTTTTGGGGATATTTATTATAGCAAAATGTAAAAAATTTTGCATTTTTTTCAAAATAGTCGCTCTATTTTTGTTTATAGCGCAAAAAATAAAAACCGTAGAGATGATCAAATACCACCAAAAGAAAGCTCTATTTGTGGGAAAAAAAGGACGCCAATTTTGTTTGGGAACCACGTCGCACGACCGCGCAATTGTCAGTTAAAGCAACGCAGTGCCGAATCACAAAAAGTGCTCTGGTCTTTGGACAGCAATATGGTCCGGGGCTAAAGTGGTCAAGGGCAACATGGAAAAAACACAAATCCTTTAAATTATGGACACTTTATTTAATATAGTAATACATCCATGCTTGGGAGACACCTCTAAACTGTATGTGGTGTTACAAAAAAGTACAGTTTTTATTGGCAGTGCTGGTGACACTGTATTCTGGTGTAAAGCTATTGGTAACCAGTCCTGGCACATTTGGTTCTACTGATGCCCAATAGGAACATGTGAATGTCCCAGATTCACTTACTTGGTGAAAACTGTCCCTGTCACATTCGTTCTCAGGGTGAAAATACTTTTTACGCTGATGAATTAATTAAGGGCGCCAGTCACTTTGAATACATTTTAGATGTTTAAATAATGCACATGCATGAAGAGTGGGAAGGAGGGTGGAGGGAACACAGGATACCACCTGAGGATTCCTTTACAAAACAGTCTCTAGTCCCATACATGGTCTTCTCACTAATATCAATCCTTCTGTAACAGTATATGATTTAACCTTTTATAATTGAGGAGATAAAATTAAATAGGGTGTGTACCATCGTCCTAGTATTCTAATATAGATTTAGGGGACTCAGGGATTCCCCACAGACTGACTGAGGCTCCAACAGGAAAGGTGGGCGGGGAGGACTATACTATACCGGTACTGTATAAATGGTTGAAATCAACCAGAGTAATTCACATTGGGTAAATTATAGAAAATGTATTCACTTAAAGACATCAAGCAAGATAAAAAATACATAACATTAAAAAACAGTACAAACACATTTGACCACAATCAGGTCACCGGTCGTGCAATCCCTTCTATTGAAAAGGGGGGGAATCTCGGTGAAGAAATTGGAGTCATGAGACAGGCGGTCTGTAACAGTGCTGGATGGAATAAATCTCACAATAGTGGCGCCTTGTTAACTGAGATTTCTTCTGTATTCTCAGTCTTAGGGTACAAGGCATTACAGCAGTGGGAAGGTTCATATGGTGCTTCCCAGCTCGGTCAGTCACTCATCCTTGTGGTAGGATAACTTTGCTTCCCCAGTAGAACTTCATCTCAGCCAGCATCTTAGGGACACCTCCCATGATAGGAGATCCCTCAACATTCCATACCTCTAGGCCCCAAGGCCTGAGGCCTAGATAAGTGGATCACACAGACATCAGGGAAAGTCCCTGCAGTGAAAGAGAGCAGGAAGTGACTCAGATACTTAATTGTTCTCCCATCATGCACAGCAAGCACTACTACTACTAATACCTGCTGATTGGCCAGGTATTAGATATCTATAATGTGCAGTAATAAGGGGGAACGACATGCTGACGCCACTGCTTCATGCAGGTGTTACAACAGCAAATGTATTTTCGCTGTTGAAATACTGATCCTCAATCCGGCCAATCAGAAGTAGGTGTGTGGCCGAAAAGAGAAGATTTCTGATTGCCAACCGAGGAGAAGGGAGGAAACGGAATCTGCCGCCGCCGTGATGACCCGTGTGACACCTGATTTTTTACTAAGCAGTACAGGAAGTGGTATGAGTAGTACAGGCAGTCCCCGAGTAAACACAATAAGGACTGTAGGTTAGTTCATAAGTGGAATTTGTATGTAAGTCGGAACACTGCATTTGTAATTGTAACTTCAGCTTTTGCATGGATGTGGGATGTTCCGCGCACTTCTGGGCATGCCGTTATGTTAACTGCGGGTTTTCTGACCATGCAGTACATGTAGTACTACAGTGTGGTATGTGTCTGGCGCTGCAATAGCTGCTCGGAGTTATCCAGAACCAGCATGTAGCACAAGCGGCCGGCATTGAGGCCGTTCGTAAGTAGGAGCCGTTCATAACTTGGGTGTTCGTAACTGGGGAACTGCCTATAGTTAGTACAGATTGAAAAGCTATAAAAAAGTTTACTCTTACAAAATTAGTTTACACTTTGTATGAATGGCCAATTGCACACAAAGTTATAATTATAGTTTGTGAGCTTCTCTTTTCACTATACCACACTGCATTGTCTTGCTTAGCTTGCATCAGGATGATCTGTGCACACTTCTTTAGACTGAGAATAGAAAGTGACAAGGCAGATTTTATTTTACAATAAAAATTAAAGTGTATTATCTGAGAAACAATAGCCACAATAATCTACAATGACTAGACAGTATGTAGGCAGCTTGGTTAGGCCAGAATATAAAATGGAGAGATAAGGGAGGTTTGATCTTGAAATAAATATAATGACCTATAAACACGGTCAAAAATTCCAACAGCAAAAGTCGGATGTGTGCTTTTGAACGGAAATTCCAACCGTGTGTATGCTCCAAGACTTTGTGGCTGTAGAATTTCTGCAGCAAAAGATTGAGAGCTGAATCGATCGTCTGTAGCAATTCTGATGCGCAAAATTCCAAACATGCTCGGAACCATTCGACGCGCATGCTTGGAAGCATTGAAATTAATTTTCTCGGCTCGTCGTCTAGTATTGGATGTCATCGCGTTCTTGGCGGATGAAAGTTCAGAGAATGCTTGTGTGACCGTGTGTATGCAAGCAAGCTTGAGCGGAATTCTGTCAGAAAAACCATCCAAGGTTTTTCCAATGGAAAATCCGATTGAGTGTAAAATTTGAGGAAACTAGCAAAAAAATATATACAGTGGCTAAATAGTGTAGGTCCAGATGGCAGCAGATGTCAGCTGCCATCTATAGTACACTATAAACCTAATCCAGCGATGTGGCCTTCACTTTGTGCAAGCTGTTTGTGCTGCAACTCCTACTATATAAAACCCCAGAGTGGAAAATTATCAGCACAATTTAACCACTTTACAACCGCCCTATAGACAAAGTACGTCTACAGGGCGGTTGCTTAGCTCTGGGAAGCCGTTAATTAACGGCTTCCCAGAATCACGCTCCCGGGCAGTTTACCACGTGATCACTCCGTCCAATGACGGAGAGATCACTTGTAAACAAACCGGCGTCATTTGATGACGCTGGTTCCTCCCTCCTCTCTCTGTACCGATTGGTACAGTGTGAGAGGAGAGGGGAGGGAGCGGATGTCAGCGGCAGTGCTGAGGGCTGGATCTGTGACAAATGCAGTCACAGATCCATCCATCCATCCCTCCCTGCTCAGCCATCCCTGCTGCAATACTCTGCTGGGCAATACTCTGCACACTCTGCTGGACAATACTCTGCAATACTCTGCTGGGCAATACTCTGCTGGGCAATACTCTGCTGGGCAATACTCTGCAATACTCTGCTGGGCAATACTCGATGGGCAATACTCTGCAATACTCGGCTGGGCAATACTCGGCTGGGCAATACTCTGCAATACTCGGCTGGGCAATACTCTGCTGGGCAATACTTTGCTGGGCAATACTCGGCTGGGCAATACTCAACTGGGCAATACTCTGGGCAATACTCTGCAATACTCTGGGCATACTCTGCAATACTCTGCTGGGCAATACTTGGGCATACCGGGGAATACAGCGCCCCTGTCCCTGTGAGCTCGCATGCAGAAGCGAACGCATACGCAAGTCCCGCCCACATATGAAAATAGTGTTCAAACCACACATGTGAGGTATCTCTGCAAATGTTAGAGCGAGAGCATTAATTTTGGCCCTAGACCTTCTCTGTAACTAAAAACATGTAACCAGTAAAAATATTTAAAGCGTCGCCTATGGGAATTTTTAAGTACCGAAGTTTGGCGCCATTCCACAAGCGTGTGCAATTTTGAAGGGTGACATGTTAGGTATCTATTTACTTACTTTACTATTTACTTTATCTTTCATATTATGCAAAAACATTGGGCTAACTTTAATGTTTTTTTTAAAAGCACAAAACTGTTTTATTTCCAAAAAAACGCGTTTGAAAAATTGCTGTGCAAATACCATGCACGATGAAAAGTTGCAACGACCGCCATTGTATTCTCTAGGGTCTTTGCTAAAAAGCATATATAATGTTTTGGGGTTCTATGTAAATATCTAGCAAATAAATGATGTTTTTACATGTAGGAGAGAAATGTCAGAATTGGCCTGGGTGCTCCCTGCATGTTGGGCCTCTGTATGTGGCCACACTGTGTAAAAGTCTCACACATGTGGTATCGCCATACTCAGGAGAAATAGCAGAATGTGTTTTGGGGTGTAATTTGTGGTATGCATTTGCTGTGTGCGAGAAATAACCTGCTTATATGAAAATTTGATGAAAAAAATGAAAATAAAAAAAAATCTTGATTTTGCAAAGAATTGTGGGAAAAAATTACAACGTCAAAAAACTCACCAGGCCTCTTTCTAAATACCTTGGAATGTCTTCTTTCCAAAAAGGGGTCATTTGGGGGGTATTTGTACTTTTCTGGCATGTTAGGGTCTCAAGAAATGAGAGATGCTGTCAGTACATCAGGTGTGATGAAATTGATCAATTTTCAGTAATTGGTACCATAGCTTGTAGACCCTATAACTTTCACCCAGACTAAATTAATATCCAACATTTTATTTTTATTTTTTACCAAAGATATGTAGCAGTATAAATTTTAGGCAAAATTTATGAAGAAAAAATTTCTTTTTTTGCAAAATTGTATAATAGAAATGAAGAAAAATTATTATTTTTTAAAAAAAAAACCCGCACAGGTGATCAAATAACCAAAAGAAAGCTCTATTAGTGGGAAAAAAAGGACAAAAATTTGGTTACAGTGTTGTATGACTGAGTAATTGTCATTCAAAATGTGAGAGCACCGAAAGCTAAAAATTAAGGGGTAGTTAAGGGTGTTTAAGTGCCCAGTGGTCAAGTGGTTAATATACTTTTGTTTGTTTTTATTTAATTGTACTGTATGTTTTTATTTTTGCAGGCCAGGCACGTCTTGCCTCTCCAGCATAACTTTTCGCCTCTTAAGCACTCGGAAGCCATTTTTTGATATCTATATATAGATATAATATCTATCTATCTATCTATCTATCTATCTATCTATCTATCTATCTATCTATCTATCTATCTATCTATCTATCTATCTATCTATCTATCTCTATCTCTCTCTCTCTCTCTCTCTCTCTCTGTATATATATATATAATATATATATATATATAGAGAGAGAGAGAGAGAGAGAGGAGAGAGAGAGAGAGAGATATCTACAGCTGTGCTCATAAGTTTACATACTGGCAGAATTTATGATTTTTGGCCATTTTTCAGAGAATATTAATGATAACACAAAAACATTTATTTTACCCATGGTTAGTGTTTGGCTGAAGCAATTAATTATCAACCAATTGTGTTTACTCTTTTTAAATCCTAATCACAACAGAAACTAACTAAACAAACCTGATCAAAAGTTTACATACACCAGTTCTTAATGCCGTGTTTTGCCCCCTTTAACATTAATGATAGCTTGAAGTCTTTTGTGGTATTTGTGGGTGAGGCTCTTTATCTTCTCAGATGGTAAAGCTGCCCATTCCTCTTGGCAAAAAGGCTCCAGTTCCTTTAAATTATTGGGCTGTCTTGCATGAACTGCTGTTTGAGATCTCCCCAGAGTAACTCTGGGTCATTGAGGTCAGGAGACTGAGATGGCCACTCCAGAACCTTCACTTTATTCTGCTGTAGCCAATTACAGGTCGACTTGGCCTTGTGTTTTGGATCATTGTCATGTTAGAAAGTCCAAGTATGTCCCATGTGCAGCTTCCTGGCTGATGAATGCAAATGTTCCTCCAGTATTTTTGATAACATACTGCATTCATCTTGCCATCAATTTTGACCAAATTTCCTGTGCCTTTGTAGATCACACATCCCCAAAACATCAGCGATCCACCTCTGTGCTTCACAGTGGGAATGGTGTACCTTTCATCATAGGCCTTGTTGACTCCTCTCAAATGTAGTGTTTATGGTTGTGGCCAAAAAGCAAAATGTTGGTCTCATCACTCCAAATGACTTTATGCCAGAAGGTTTGAGGCTTGTCTCTGTGCTGTTTGGTGCATTGTAAGTGGGATACTTTGTGGCATTTGTGTAGTAATGGCTTTCTTCTGGCGACTCAACCATGCAGCCCATCTTTCTTCAAGTGCTTCCCTATTGTGCATCTTGAAAACAGACCACCACATGTTTTCAGGCAGTCCTGTTTTTCACCTGAAGTTATTTGTGGGTTTTTTTTGCATCCCAAACTATTTTCCTGTAGTTGTGGCTGAAATTTTAGTTGGTCTACCTAACCGTGGTTTGGTTTCAACAAAAATCCCTTCTAAATAGAGTTTGAAAACTGTGATTGGCATTCTCAATTCCTTGGATATCTTTTTATATCCCTGTCCTGTTTTATACAGTTCAACTACCTTTTTTCCGCAGATCCTTTGACAATTTTTTTGCTTTCCCCATGACTTAGAATCCAGAAACGTCAGTGCAGCACTGGATGGAAGATGCATGGGTCTGTCAGGAGTCCGGAAATTAATTTTATACACACACACACACTAATTACAAGCAAACGGATCACAGGTGAGGATGGTTACCTTTTTAATAGGCATTCAAACCCCTTTATGTCGACATGTGTGCATGTTTACAGGCCATAATCACCAGGGTATGTAAACTTTTGATCAGGGTTATTTGGGTAGTTTCTGTTGTGATTATGATTTAAAAAGAGTAACACAGTTGATTGATAATAAATGGCTTCAGCCAAACGCTAACCATGAATGAAAGAAATGTATCTGTGCTTATTTTTGTTCTCTGGAAAATGGCCAAGAAATCATAAATTCTGCCAGGGTATGTAAACTTATGAGCAAGCTGTGTGTGTGTGTATGTGTATGTGTATATATATATATATATATATATATATATATACACACACACACACACTGAGCAAAATTATAAACGCAACACTTTTGTGTTTGCCACTTTTTATCATGAGCTGAACTCAAAGATCTATGACTTTTTCTATGTACACAAAATGGCTATTTCTCTTAAATATTGTTCACAAATCTGTCTAAATATGTGTTAGTAAGCACTTCTCCATTGCCAAGATAATCCATCCACCTCACAGGTGTGGAATATCAAGATGCTGATTAGACAGCATGATTATTTCCCAAGTGTGCCCTAGCCTTGCCACAATAAAAGGCAACTCTAAAATGTGCAGTTTTACTGCATTGGGGGGGAGGGGTCGGGGCGGTCCTAAAACCAGTTAGTGTTTGGTGTGGCCACCATTTGCCTCACGCAGTGCAGCACATCTCCTTTGCATAGAGTTGATCAGGTTGTTGATTTTGGCCTGTGGAATGTTGGTTCATTCCTCTTCAATGGCTGTGCAACGTTACTGGATATCGGCAGGAACTGTAACACGCTGTCATATACGTCGATCCAGAGCATCCCAAACATGCTCAATGGGTGACATGTCCGGTGTGAGTATGCTGGCCATGCAAGAACTGGGTTCTCTGCTTCCAGGAATTGTGTACAGATTGTTGCAACATGGGGCTGTACATTATCATGCTGCAACATGAGGGGATGGTCGTAGATGAATGGTACAACAATGGGCTCGGGATCGCATCATGGTATCTCTATGCATTCAAAATTCCATCAACAAAATGCACCTGTGTTTGTTGTCTATAGCTTTAGCATGCCCATACCATAACCCCACCGCCACCATGGGCCACTGGATCCACAACGTTGAAATCAGCAAACCACTTACCCACACAACGCCATACACAGTGTCTGCCATATTGCCCTGTACAGTGAAAACTGGGATTCATCTGTGAAGAGAACACCTCTCTAAAATGCCAGATGCCATCGAATGTGAGCATTTGTCCACTCAAGTCATTTACAGTCAGGTCAAGACCCAGATGAGGACGACGAGCATGCAGATGAGACTTCCCTAAAACAGTTGTGCAGAAATTCTTTGGTTATGCAAACTGATTGTTGCTGGAGCTGTCCAGGTGGCTGGTCTCTGATGATCTTGTGGTTATATGTGGTCTCTGGTTGTGAGGTTGTTTGAATGTACTGTCAAATTCTCTGAAACGCCTTTGGAGATGGCTTATGGTAGAGAAATGAACATTCAATTCAAGGGCAACAGCTCTGGTGGACATACCTGCAGTCAGCATGCCAATTGCACACTCCCTCAAAACGTGCAACATCTGTGGCATTGTGCTGTGTGATAAAACTGCACATTTTAGAGTGGCCTTTAAGGCTTCATTTCCACTGGCGTTTTTACAGCCACGTTTTTTACAGCTTAAAAACGCCTGTCCATGTTTATTTTAGAAAAAAAATAAAAATAAAATAAAATTATTATTTTTTTGGAGCTGGAGCTTTAAAAACGCAGCGGCCGCGTTTTTGAGCGTTTTTGAGCATTTGTGCGCGTTTTTTAACCACTTAAGACCCGGACCAAAATGCAGGTAAAGGACCTTGCCCCTTTTTGCGATTCGGCACTGCGTCGCTTTAACTGACAATTGTGCGGTCGTGCGACGTGGCTCCCAAACAAAATTGGCGTCCTTTTTTTCCCACAAATAGAGCTTTCTTTTGGTGTTATTTGATCACCTCTGCGGTTTTTATTTTTTGCGCTATAAACAAAAATAGAGCGACAATTTTAAAAGAAATGCAATATTTTTTACTTTTTGCTATAATAAAAATCCCCCAAAAATATATAAAAAAAACATTTTTTTTTCCTCAGTTTAGGCCGATACGTATTCTTCTACGTATTTTTGGTAAAAAAAATCGCAATAAGCGTTTATCGGTTGGTTTTCGCAAAATTTATAGCGTTTACAAAATAAGGAATAGTTTTATTGCATTTTTATTAATTATTTTTTTTTTACTACTAATAGCGGCGATCAGCGATTTTTTTCGTGACTGCGACAATATGGCGGACACTTCGGACAATTTTGACACATTTTTGGGACCATTGTCATTTTCACAGCAAAAAATGCATTTAAATTTGCATTGTTTACTGTGGAAATGACAGTTGCAGTTTGGGAGTTAACCACAGGTGGCGCTGTAGGGGATGTGTGCCTATGTGTCTTGTTTACTACTGTAGGGGGGTGTGGCTGTAGGTGTGACGTCATCGATCGCGTCCCCCTATCACAGGGATGACGCGATCGATGCTACAGCCACAGAGAAGCACGGGGAAGCCGTGTGTACACACGGCTCTCACCGTTCTTCTGCTCCAGGGACGGATCGCCGCACTGCAGCGGCGATCGGGTCCGCGAATCCCGCGGTCCCGGTCCCGGAGCTTCAGACCGGGTTGCGGGCGTGCGGGCGCGCGCCTGCGACCCACGGCTGGGTACTAAAATCAACGTATATATACGTTGATGTGCCCAGCCGTGCCATTCTGCCGACGTAAATGTGCAGTAGGCGGTCCTTAAGTGGTTAATGCCTGGCGTTTTTACAGCTCTATTGCTGGAGCTTCAGAACGCACTGGTCCCACGTTTTTTTTTGCAGCTTAGCCATCTACAGCTCAAAAACGTCATGGTGGGCATGAGGCCATAGACTAACATGGACATTCGTTTTTAAGCTGCAAAAAACGCTCAGAAAAGTGGCTGTAAAAACGCCAGTGGAAATGAGCCCTTATTGTGGCCAGCCTAAGGCACACCTGTGCAACAATCATGCTGTCTAATCAGCATCTTGTTATGCCACACCTGTGAAGTAGATGAATTATCTCGGCAAAAAAAGAGAAGTGCTCACTACCACAAATTTTGACAGATTTGTGAAGAATATTTAAGAGAAATAGGCCTTTTGTGTACATATAAAACGTCGTAGATCTTTAGGTTCAGCTAATGATAAATAGCGGCAAACACAAAGGTGTTGCATTTATAATTTTGCTCAGTATATATATCTATATCTGTAGATAGATAGATAGATAGATAGATAGATAGGTACACCCAGTCACCATACCCACTTACAGAGTGCAGGGGTCAGAAGTGAGAAACATCCAGAGTAAAGAGATGAAGAGTGGGTAACCTACAAAGTGAAGATGTCAGGAGTGGCTAACCTACAGAATAAAGGGATCAAGAGTTGGTAACCCACAAAGTGATGGAGTCAGATGTGGGTAACCTGTAGCTTGAAGGTGTCAGGAGTGGGTAACCTACAGAGTGAGTGGTCTAGGAGTAGGTAGACTACATAGTGAAGGGGTCAGGACTGGATAACCCATAGAGTCAAAGGGGTCAGGAGTGGATAAACTACCGAGTGAATGGGTCAAGGGCATAGCTCACCATGTGGCAACCCACCTTCTACAGGAAAGCACTGTGCCTTGTGGCAGGTGCCTTTTCTCCCCACACCCTGTCCTGGCTCTGATCATACAAATACATTTCTAGTGTGCCAAACCTGCCTTGTTTGCTTTTCCACAGTTTAACCTATTCTACCTGGTCACGGTTATGTATTGTCCTTGTGCTAGCCAGTTTTTAGCAAACCATGACTATACTTCTGATATCTTTGAGAAAGTGGGTATATGGAAATATAGCAGGGGGGTTGCAGAGCAGCTAGGGTGAGGGTGTGCAGTGTTTTGGTTTCATAGTGTTGATACCTTATTTCTTTCAAAAGATGCAGCAAGGTGCTGCAAAATAAATGGCAGCTCCTGAACAGATTGTTAGCAACAGCTGCCTGATGTGTTCTAATCACCTCAAGCTAAAATATATAATCTAAAAAAAAGGGAAGAAATCCAATAAATAGAAAAAAGGTACGGTAGCTAAAGCTGACAAATGAAGAGTTAGATTTAAATCAGTTGTTGTAACAGATATTGGTTTTTAAGATGGTTTTTGGGTGTATGGATGTGTGCAGCCAGGAAGGGCATATAAGAAAATGTCCCCAAGCAGTAAAATTCAAAGAACACAAGCATAAATTGATAAAGTAAGGCCCGGATTCACAAAGCACTTACGCCGACGTATATCACTTTACGGCGACGTAGTGCAAATGTGCGCCCGGTGTATGTGTGCGTCAGAGTCACAAACCAACATACGTCCAAAAACAGGCCATCCTACCCCGACGTATCTTGCTTATGCGGGTGTAGCGTGGGCGCAAATATGGGCGGGACGCATGTTGCTTCTCCCATTGATTAGGCATTTAAATATGCAAATGAGGGAAATACGGCGATTTGCGAACATACGTGCGCCTGGCGCTGGCTACGCGCGCCGTGCATAAGTGTACGTCTGGCGTAAAGTTATTCCCCATAAAGGAGGTGTAACTCAGCAACAGACGTGCACAGGTCAGCTGGAGAGCAGCTGCAGCAGCACCGTTACGGACGAGCTGAGCAACCACACTTGCAGGACAACACATCTGTATGCCAACATGCCAGCGGCAGCCATGGTCATAGCACTACTGCGTCCCCAGGCACAGAGGAGGGCACAGGAGAGGATCTACCGAACGCGCATGAACGTCTTTGGCATCTGTATCGCATCTTCAGCTTCAGCCCTGATGCCATCCTGGAATTAGTCACAGCCCTGCATGATGAAATCACCAGCCAGACGGGACGCTCACATGCAGTGCAGCCACTGGTCAAGATACTGGCAACACTCCATTTCCTTGCCAGTGGATCTTTCCAACGTACAAGTGGAGTCGTGTCTGGGATGTCACATTCCACCATGAGCAGATGTGTGTACCAGGTTGTCCCTGCAGTCCTCACATGCATGTCCCACCACATCATCAAACCCACCCATGAGCATCTGCGGCAGAAGGCAATGCAGGATTTCTACAGCATTGCCGGATTCCCACACACCGTCGGGGCCATTGATTGCACACATGTGGCACTACCCCCGCCCCCCCCCCCCCCCCCGTGCCACAGAGCACATATACCGCAATCGTAAGCAGTGGCATTCCATCAACGTACAGGTGATAGCCGATGCCCAATGCCTCATATGGCACATCCATGCCAAACACCCCGGGACCAGCCACGACAGCTACATAAACCGTAAAAGCAACATCCCAGCAGAATTCGAACAGAACAGGTACAAGGACAGCTGGCTGGTGGATAAGTGACATTGGAGTCAGGCATGACTGTCCGCCCCCATGATGCAGACATCACGAGGGGAACATGCACGGCTAACATCCTCCTGTCTTTCCCTTTCAGTTTCTCGGCTATCACTGGGCATCTCCTATCATTCACTGGCCCCCCTCTGCACGCCCTCATGCTGCCACGGACAAACCCAGTGAGAAGATACAATGCTGTACACATACGTACCCGTGCAGTGGTGGAGTGCACATTTGGCATCCTGAAGTTCCGTTTCTGATGCCTGGATAAGTCCGGGGGGGGCCCTGTTGTATTCCCGTGGAACGCATCTTTGCACGTTAAACACACACATTCATCATGGCACACGGACAATGCACGCATACACACCACTGTGGTCCCTAGCTCCCTAGCTCACACACACCACATCCACCTCACATTGGTTTAGCCCAAGTCCACTGCACGGGACTTGGGAGCAGCAAGGCCACGCCAAGGCCACAATGATGTTGCTGTCCATTCAGACCACATTCACACCATCATGGGGATAACCTCTCCCTGACGAGCCAAGGTGACGAGCTGTGGTTTCCAAAGCGAACAAAGTCCTGTTTTGTATTATGGACTCCAGAAAGAAATAAAGATATAATTATGCCCATTTACAAATCATTTGTAAGACCTGATCTGGAATATGCAGTTCAGTTTTGGGTACCGGTTCTCAAAAAGGGTATCGTGGAACTGGAAAAGTCCAGAGAACGGCAGCCAAACTGATAAGAGGCATGGGGGTGCTCAGCTATGAGGATAGATTAGAGAAACTGAATTTATTCTCTCTTCTTGAGAAGAGGAGATTAAGGGGGATATGATCAACGTGTACAAATACATAAGGGGTCTATATAGTGAATTTGGTGTCGAGTTATTCACTTTAAGGTCATCACAGGGGACAAGAGAGAACACTACAGCTAGAGAAAATTTCATGTGGAATAGACTCCCTGCAGAGTTGGTTCTGGCCAGCTCAGTAGATTGCTTTACAAAAAAAAAAGGCCTTGATTCTTTCTTAAATATACATAAAATAACTGGGTACTAACATTTATAGGTAAAATTGATCCAGGGAATATCTCATTGTCTCTCGAGGGATCAGGAAGGAATTGTTTTAACTGCTGTAGCAATTGGATCATGCTTTGCTGGGAGTTTTCACCTTTCTCTGGATCAGCTGTAGGTAAAGGATTGTGTATATGGGATTTTTATTTATTTTATTGGTTGAACTGGATGGACTGTAACTAACTAATTTTCCATTTCATTCAACTGATCTATCAATCACAAACCCACAAACAGGTCAAGACAATTATTTGTTAGAAGTTGTTGGAAATATGTTGTTGTTGATCCTTTTTGGCAAACTAAAGAGGATATAAGTATGATCAGCATAACAAAACGTAAATTCTGTTTTTAATTTTCAATATACATACCGTATTTTTCGGACCATAAGACGCACCTGACCATAAGACGCACCTAGGTTTTAGGGGAGGAAAATTAGAAGAAAAAAATATTCTGACCCAAATGGTTTAATGAAATATTTATTAAAATATAACAAAATAATATTTAAACCATGTAAAGTGAACACTATTAGATGACACAGGCTGGATGGGGCACACCACTATAGCTGATTCATATTAACCCCTCACATGCCACAGCAGCTGCGGAATATAGCGATGGCTCACGACAGAGACACAGGCTGGCTGTATTAGTTAACACAGGCTGGATTGGGGAACACCATGGATATGGGCACACAATGGAGTGGACACACAGGCTGGCTGTATTACATAACACAGGATGGATGGGGCACACCATGAATATGATGGAGGAGGGGGGCAATGATCCCTGTATGATAGAGGGGGTACTGATCCATGCATGATGATGGAGGAGGAGGGACACTGCCCCCCTCATACATGGATCAGTGCCCCCCTTTTTCATACATGGATCATTGCCCCCCTCCTCCATCATATCCATGGTGTTCCCCATCCAGCCTGTGTTATGTATTACAGCCAGCCTGTGTGTCCAATGTGAGCCTATATCCATGGTGTGCCCCATCCAGCCTGTGTTAGCTAATACAGGCAGCCTGCGTCTCCGTTGTGAGCCATCACCATATCCCGCAGCTGCTGCGGCATGTGATAGGGTTAATACGAGTCCGTTATAGTGGTGTGCAGCAGCTGGCGCATGCGCAGTAGCATCAGCGGCGGGCATCTTACACGGCGCAACACAGTGACGTTGTGTGGGCGTGCATCCAATGCTCTGCAAAGCTTCCTGGTGGCTACAATGGCTGCCCCCTGTCCCTACTGTGACTGTGATGCGACTAGTCTGACACATCTCCCCCCCCCCGTGAGCTCAAGCTGATCGCGCTGGCTGCCTGCTCTCTGTGGACCTCGGTATGACCTCGGTATGTTAAAAGGAAGTTGTGGGGGGGGGTGGACATTCAGTATTCGGACCATAAGACGCAGGCACATTTTCCACCATATTTTTGCGGCAAAATAGTGCGTCTTATGGTCCGAAAAATACGGTAAATTAAATGTAAATGTAAGTTCATCAGAGTGCATCTCTGATATTGCCAATTACCCCCTTTATTCCTTGAGATTTGTCTTTATAGCATGTAGTGAAAGACAGTATGTTATTTTTTGGCATTATAGTTACATAGTTAAATACATTTTCCATTAAGCATAGTCATTTTGAGTGCAGGAACCTTTGGCATCCAATATAAAGTGCTATTACAGAGGAAATTAATTTTGCATTCACAAAAGCTTCATATCAGCTTTTTAACATACTCTAATGCCGCGTACACACAATCACTTTTTGTGATGAAAAAAAAGACGTTTCAAGTGATGAAACAAAACAAAGTTTTTCAAACTTCATTTTCCAAAACGACGTTGCATACACACCATCGTTTTTCCAAAATTCTCTAGCAAAGCGTGGTGACGTACACCACGTTCGACGGCACTCTGTTCCATTGAAGCTCCGTCTCATAACTTGCCTCTGAGCATGCGCGGCTTTAAAAAAGTCGTTTTCAACATCGTTTTGCCCACACACCATCACTTTTTATGACACAAAAAACAATGTTTTGAAAAACGACACAAAAAATTCAAGCATGTTCGGAAAAAAAATTGTCGTTTTTTTGAAGACATAAAACGACATTTTGCCCACACACAGTGATTTTAAATGACGTTTTTGAAAAAACGTCGTTTTTTTTCATCACAAAAAGTGATCGTGTGTACGCGGCATAACTTCAATCTTTGAACCCTTAAACTAACTAAGCCCTTAAAGAGGTAGTAAACACTGCTTGGTCACTTGTAACTACAAGTCAGCTTATAAAAAAGCTTACCTGTAGGTACAACAAATACGGTATCTCCTGCATGGGTTAGGAGATATTTACTATTTCTTCAGCTGGTGAAGTCACTGCCACATGCCAACTGTGCTCTGTGAGGTCACACTAATGCCATTAATCCAGAGAGCTGTGCCACAATATTTACTCCCGTGCGTATGAATGTGACTTCATCTCGGCTCAGCCATTCAAACAGCCAAAACCTGCGAACTCCAAATGAAGACTGGGTGAAGATGGAAGCCTTGTCAATGGTGAAAGCACTCTGCTGGAGGGATACCATTAACAGATATGTCTGTCATAATGTGCTGGTATGTGGTGCATACTAGCACATTATGCCATTACCTTGCAGGGGGGCTGGTACTTTTATTTCCTGTTTGGGTTCACTACTGCTTTAAAGGTATAAGTAAATCAAAACTGTTATCTCAAAGAGTTTGTTTAGCCCTCCCAGGTGTTTTCTGAATTATGTTGTAGAGATCTGAAAGTTGGAGTAGTTTAATTTAGCAAAAGACAGTGGGCAAGGGTGAGAACATTTAGTCCACAAAAATCATGTACATTCAGGATATTTAGAGGGATAGGGAAATTTGCATGTATTGCAGAGGTGTACGACATGTTTTTTTTTTTTTTTCAAATTTTGCCTTAAAATATACATTTTAACTCCTTAAACTATGTTTAACCTTAAACTTAAAGTGATTGTAAAGTCATTTTTTTCTATAAAAATAACAATCTTGTTATACTTACCTGCTCTGTTGCAGAGCATTTGCACAGAGCATCCCTGACCCTCCTCTTCTTGGGTGCCTCTTCTGTGCTCCTGGTCCCTCCCTCCTATTGAGTGCCCCCACTGCAACAGCTTGCCATGGGGGCACCCAATCCGAGCTGCAGCTCAGTGTGTTTATTCAGACACAGAGCTGCGGTTCTCCCCCACCCCCTCTCTCCTGATTGTCTAACTGACTTTGATTGACAGCAGCAGGATCCAATGACCCTGCTGCTGTGTCTTAGCCAATCAGGATGGAGAGCCCTGGATGCCCGAAACATTCGTGGACATTGCTGGACAAGTATTAGGGGGGGGGGTGCTTTTTGGCTTTTTCTCTTAATGCAAAGAATGCATTAAGAGAAAACAAATGTTTGACTTTACAACACCCTTAAGATGAACCTCAACTCAAAAAGTGAAGTTTTGCAGTCTTAGGCCGCGTACACACGATCAAATCTGTCTGCTGGAAACGGTCTGCTAGCCCGTCCCAGCAGACAGATTCGATCGTGTGTACGGGCGAGCCGATGGATTTGGCCACCCGACAGATTTCAAAGCATGCTTTGAAATCTATCGGGTGGGAACCCGTCTGCCCGACATGTCTGCTGGTTAGTACACTTACCAGCAGACATGTCGTCTCGCACCGGCGCCGAATGGATTCGGCGCATGCGCGGAAGTGTTTTACTTCCTGGTGCGGTGACGTGGCGGCGTCAACTTCACCGCCACGTCACCGACACGTCAGCGCGCCGTCTGCTGGCGGGGATTTTGGTTTGCTCATGTGTACACACGAGCAAACCAAAATCCAAACAGACAGATTTGTTCAAATCGGTCGGACAGACCGTTTTGAACAAATCTATTGCCTCGTGTGTACGAGGCCTTATAGGGAACACTTAAAAGTGTTAATAGTAGCCAGAAAAATCTATCTTTTGCATTCAGTTCCTCCTGACAAATAACAGTGTCATTCCTGGCATTAGCGTGTACCTAGACACTTATGTTACTGCACGTTCATAGCTGTATATCTGCAATGTAAGATATAAGGCATTGTTGCCTCTGACTCAGGAGATTCAGAATGAGGCTGGGTTCACACTACGATTTTCCCGTCCGTCAGCCGCATACGATTTCAGTTTTGAAAACGTACGGGCCCGTACGGGAAAACGCATACATAGACAATGCATTGCAAATCGTATGCACTCAGATGCATCCGGGTGCGTACGAGTTGCTGGCAAAACGTTTTTTAACAGTACACAAAACCGTGTTTGACCACGGTTTTGAGTCCGTTTTTGAAACCGTATGGCAAACGCATACGTTTTTTTTAACATTAAAGTCAATGGAAAACGCACATATGTGCGGTTCCATACGTATAAACCGTATGCGTTTTTCGTCTGCGCATGCACATTTTCAAAACAAGAAAATCTTTATTTATTAAATGACACTAATTCCAAAAACGTATGCATTTTTTTAATCAAAACCGGATGGAACCGTACGCACTTTTGAAACCGTATACGTTTTATAAACGCATACGTTTACGTACGGTTCAATCCGTTTCAGCCGCATACGTTTTTTCATATAAATCGTATGCGGCTGACGGAGGGGAAAATCGTAGTGTGAACCCAGCCTGAGATCTTGCTGATATCATTACTGTCCTGCTCCTGCTGGGGGGAACCTGTATCTGAGGGCCTGTACTGCATGCATCTTCCTTCTTATGCTTCATTCATTCTGCAGATCTTTTGCTGCTTCCTTAATTATCCCCCAATGAACCATTGAGGGGCTAGCTCTTAAAAAGAGGGAGCAAAGTCCTGTACCCCTATCAAGATGTCCACCTCCCACTAATGGGAATTTATCAGCTGTAGGAAGTTTTACTAACTCGTTCGCGAATAGGGCATTGCGTAGTGACGATCACGTCGTTTTGACGTCGGTTTCAACGGCGCTTTCCGACGCGAGCTGGAGCATGCGCACTGGGCTTTTTCCCCGGTCGGCGCATGCGCAGTTCGTTCGACACGGGGGCGCACTTAATTTAAATACAAGCCGCCCCATTTGAATTACGCGGGCTTACGCTGGGCCATTTTCGCTACGCCAACGCAAACTACGGAGCAAATGCTTAGGGAATACGGCACTTGCTCTAGTACGATGCGGCGGCGTAGTGTAAATGGCTTACGCTACGCGCGGCGAATTTCTTAGAGAATCTGGCCCTTTAAGTGTAAGTAAACCCCCCTATTGTTTTCAGCCAAGGAAGCTGTCATCCTTGCCTCTGTATAAATCTACAACTGCCATGATGCTGCACATGTGATCAGTTTAGACACCATTAGACGGTTTAGTTGAGAGTACAATCAATGGTAGTATTATATTTCCGACACATGCCGGAAATGAAACTGTTTTATGGATGGGTTTACTTCCTCTTTAACATTAAACCTAAGTCTCCTTAGGAGGGCTCTAAATAACTAGAAACATGTAACTAAAAGTTATCACAATAAATACTGTATTATTTATCACACCTATTATAAAACACAAATTGCCCTAAAAATATCAGTGTTAGGCTTCATACACACGATAGTATAGCTAGAGGACAACAGTCTGATGGACCGTTTTCATCGGTCAAAACCGATCTTGTGTGAGCCCATAGGTTATTTAACCTTAGGTTAAAAAAAAGCCAACTTGCTTTAAAATTAACCTATGGATTCCTAACCGATAGGTCAAAACCGATCGTTAGAAGGCACGACCATCGGTTAAAAATCCTGCTCAAAATCAAGTCGACACATGCTTGGAAGCATTGAACTTAATTTTTTTTTAAGCATGTCGTTGTGTTTTACGTCACCGCGTTCTGATACGATTGTTTTTTTAACTGATGGTGTGTGGGCACATCAGACCATCAGTCAGCTTCATCGGTTAACCTATGACAACGGTCCTTCAGACCGTTCTAATCGGATGGACTGAACGTGTGTACAAGGCTTTAGAGTGCCAATTCACCCTGTGTCTCAGACTCTGGTGCTGAAAACTGTTTCCACGGTTTGACCAAGCAAAATACCAGCTAACTCAGGATCTGACTTTTTTAGTACACAGTTGCATAAACGATAGGATCCACGCTACCCTGTGAAAGGTGGCAGGGCCCATTATGTGTTGTATTTCAGCGGATCTTGCTGTTCTGAAAAAGCATAGGAAAGCACAAAGGTGAGAACATAAAATATGGGTCACCTACAGAAGATAAAAGCTTGGGAGCGCTACTGCCTGTCAGGAATATTTCCAACCCATTTCCTTATACTTAGTTTGCCTGAGAGTAGTAGTTACTACAGCATCAAGAATCTCAAACACATGGCAACAGCAGGAATGTGCTGCAGATAGTTTAATTGATTGGAGTAGTATTTGAAGTGAACCTGTAATGAGACTATATTAAGCAAAGCCATGTCTCTGTTTTTACCAACATAAAATACCCGACCTTATTTTAATAGCACAATTCTTCCCTTTTTCTTCAGAACTCATCTCCCCACATCAATGATACTATTTTTTAAATCAGTATTTGCATTCTGCTAGGTGCCAATTCCCATCCCCATATGACAGTGCTCAGACTTACCAATAGTAGGAGGTATATGAGCCCCAAAAGATGGAGAAGTGATGTCAGCAGAGGGAAAGGAGAAGATGAGAAATTGATTCTTCAGTCAATGCATTTCGTGGCACTACACTGGCCACTTCCTCAGGATGGTGCATAAAAAAATTATATATATATATATATATATATATATATATATATATACACACAGGGCCAGATTCATGAAAGGTTACGCTGGCGGATCGAGTGATCCGCCAGCGTAACAGTGGCTTTGAGCCGGCGTTTCTGTTTTCTGTAACCAGAAAACAAGAAACGCCGGGTTGAAGTTCCGATGCGAGCAGCGTAACTGAGAGTTTCGCCATCGCATCGTTACTTCAACTTAAAAATGGCGCCGATTTACGCTCAAAAAATATGTTAATGAGCGGAAATCGGCAATTCACGATCGAAATCCGGCGCGACGCAGTGACGTTACGACGTTTCCGGACGGGATACGCGGCGCATAGATATACCTACATGGGGCTGGAGTATCCTATGTTAGGTATAGGCGTCGTCATCGCGTCGGGAAAAAAAAAAAAAAAAACGTCGCTTGCGTAAAACGGTCATGAATGGGAATGTGACGTCATTGACGTTCATTCACAGATTTTGGAGCATGCGCACGGGGATGTTTTGACACTCGACGCATGCGCAGTACGTCGGCGGCGGGATCGCGCGTAGTTAGCATACTACACGCCCCGTACCCGCGACATTTGAATTCCGCCGGCTCATTTGCGATGCGCTGCCGCAACTTTAGGAGCAAGTGCTTCGTGAATGACAGCACTTGCTCCTAAAAATTCGGCAGCGCAACGCAAATCAGAAGCGTTACTCCAGAGCAAAGATGCTCTGGAATACGTGAATCTGGCCCACAGTATCTAAAATGTATACGAGTGTTTCTATATATGTTATTTCTTAGGATTGGTTACTAAATTCAAGTGATCAAACATCAATAATACTCCATAAGTTCACATGATAGTCAGAAGAACAGTCGGACAAAAAATCTTCAATATGTAAATGAAAAGGTTTTATAATAATAATAATAATAAATTATACTATACACTATTTAAGTAACTCACTAAACTTCCACATGAATTATAAATATGTGTTTTGCTGACCTGTGACACTAACTAAGTCATCTATCTATTAAAATGTCAATGTGAACTACAGTATGTGGGCAGAACTACCCAAAAGAGAATTGGTCAACACATAAAAAACATCAAAAAGGGGTTCATGAAACATGAGGGGTCCAGACATTATGCATCAGACCATGTTAATTCTGACACTAAATTGAAGGTCACTCCTATAGAGTAGGAATCAATCAATGAAGAATCAATTTCTCAGCTTCTTTTTCACATTTGGGCGCCTCCGCTGACACCACTTTCCCAACTTTTGGGGCTCATAAACCTCTTACTGTAATCACAACGGAATCCTGAGCTCCAGGTTGTCTGATTCCTCATTAGGACTCACAGATGTGATTCCACCATTGCAGTTTACCTTCTCCTCATATATTTCATCAAATAATCTGTCAAACTGCTAGACCATAAGGAAATCTCCCACAGACTCTGTCTCTTTTTTTTATTTTTTCTCCTTGTCTTTGGAGGTACCCCAGTTAGGCTTACCAATAGGTTGCTGGGTTACCTAACATTGTATTATAGGAGATGGTTAAGGTAAAATGCATGTGTACCCTATACCTTGAAGTTCAAGTTTTTAATTATGGCTACTTTGTTGGATTAAATAGCTATCATCGTAGGAGCATTTGTAGTGCTTTCTCTATAGCAAGGGTATTGCTCTGTTTAAAAGTTTGGGTACAGGTTTCCTTTAAGGCTTTGGACACTGTGGCATTATACTTGTGGTGGAATTGACAGTCAAGGAATTGCCTATTATTTAAAGGAGTTGTAAAGGTAAAAAAAATGTCTCTAAATAGCTTCCTTTACCTTAGTGTAGTCCTCCTTCACTTACCTCATCCTTCGATTTTGCTTTCAAAATGTCCTTATTTCTTCTCACTTCCTGTTCTTCGGTCTGTAACTACACACAGTAATGAAAAGCTTTCTTCCTGGTGTGGAGAAAACCTCTTGAGGGGGCGAGCAGGAGGGTCAGAACACTCTCTACTTTGCAGATAGAGAAAATAGGTGTGTGTTAGTGGGTGTCCTGACACTCCTGCTCGCCCCCTCCCCCCTCAAGAGGCTTTCTCCACACCAGGGAGAGAGCCTCCTATAACTGCGTGTAGTTACAGACAGAAGAACAGGAAGTGAGTTTTTCTCAGAAGAAATAAGGACATTTAAAAATGGAAGGATGAGGTAAGTGAAGGAGGACTGCACTAAGGTAAAGGAAGCTATTTAGGGGAAAAAAATCCTTTACAACCCCTTTAATGAGACAATATGCACTGTCTTACTGAATTGTCATAATTACTGTGGCATTGATAGTAAATAATCACTGTGGCATTAGGAGAGTAAAATTGTTGATAATTCTATGGCAGTAAAAAGGAATTTCCCCTAGGAACTGAGCATTTTTTTATTTTTTATTTTGATGCGTTTATATATTGTGACCTGTCTGCACATTTTTTGTGGCATTGGTGCCTATTTTTGCACAATGGAATCGGTGGCCTTTTTTTACTGTAGTACTGAGATATGGTAATATATATCTTTTATATTCTTTAGAATAGGTAATGTTTTTAGTATAGAAGCTACGAAAGCACAATAATAAAGAGATAAATGTAGATTGGGGAATACCTTGATTAAAATATTAACCTATTTTATGGAATAAACAGCATGTTAGAAAATTAGTTTTTGAAAATAATTGTTACACGTAACACCATTCTGAGGATAATATAATAAGAGCTTATATTTTAAACATATTTAAAACAAATTCCCATCTGTGTCCCAGTTCACTGTGTAGGTGGATGCTCCTGCTTACAGAAGAGATGAAAGGAGTTCAACATTCAAAAGAATGTTAAAAATACATTGGTTCAAATAATGTGCATCATGTGCTGACGTCTTTCTCATTCTGACTTACGTGGAAAACACAATAGGTGGTTTATTAACTGGGAGAAATTTAACTGAAAACTGCTAGGGATATAGAAGCCTTTTTAGGTGAACAATAATGGTATTTAGAGTTAAAGAGATGGTTAGAAATTTAACAATACCTTGAGATACCTGTATGAACATCTGTAATCTCATTGTATCAATAAAGCAGAACTGATGTTAACACTATGAGTAGACTGCACTTGATGTTTCAAGAAGCCGACACTGAAAGCTTTTTTATAGCTTGCTGGCAATACAGCAGTTGTTGTTACAGTGTACAGTATTGAAATATTTGAAATATTGTGTTTTCAGATTTTCTTTTTTTGTTAAATGGTTTTCCAAAACCAGTGGCACATAAAGAGAGCCTGTCATGAGAGAAATATATATATGCCTGCGATTCTGACACCTATCTGAAATCGCTTGCTGCGTGGCTTTGATGTAGATCATTCGGCTTGACTATATTAGTCAATGACGTGATACAAGAATGCAGCCAAGGAAAGTAAAACTGTCATCCTGGAAGCTTGTTCTAGATCACATGTGTCAAACACAAGGCCCCAGGACCAAATCCGGCCCTCCAGGCCATTTCAAGTGGCCCTCACAGCTCTCCTGCAGCTGCAGCTGCAGCAACCCCCTCATTGTTGCCCTCACCTTGTCTCAGCAGTCAACATCAGAGAGTAGGACAAAACTCCTATCCAGATCCTGCACTTTTCCATGCAGCCACAGAGAGGCTCGTATCTGCCCCCCTTCACAGCAGTCGGCAGCAGAGAGGACACAACTCCCCCTACAGATCCTGTGCCCCTTGTCTCCACCTCCCCTGGTCTCAGCATTCAGCAGACTCTGGCCCTCATCCAGATTCTGCACTTTCTGCTTTTCAGCTCCGCCCCCAGCATCTTCCTGCCCACAGCACAAGGTAAGGGGGTGTGATGTAAGGGAAGGTGGGGGGCTCCCGACTTCTGGTGGTGGGGGGGTACTTGACATCTGATGTAAGGGGAGTGGGATGCTTTGGACATCTAGTCTTACAGATACAACTGGCACTTTGATGGCAACCATAATGCTAATGTGGCCTGCAATGAAATTCAGTTTGACACACCTGTTCTAGATTAATGTTTTTTTGAATAAAGAAGCAACCTAGCTAGCCAGGCAACTAGCATTTTCAGAATTTGACACATGACTGTGCCTGGGCTTGTTAAATCAGCTACAAGGGCCTTATTTTAAGGTTGTGGAGAGAATTTTAATATTAAACAATCCAAGTATCTGATGGAAGGACTTAGCCTCAGCAGACAGCCTATGAAAAGGCTCGTGGCCTTATTTCCTTGTATTTAACATCTGAAATGCACAGCAAATGTAGGTCAGCAAATTCCCTTATAGTCAAGTTATAAACATGACAGTTCCGAAACTGCATTTGTACTGCATTACTTTCTGTTACTTTAAATGAACCAGGTCCTATTGGGTTTTTCATTTTGCCTGTGTTTAAGCATTGTTATGTTTAAGGCCCGGTTCACACTAGTACGACATGACTGTTGTTCGACTGAGTGTCAATCTGACTTTGCACTGCAATATCATTTCTACATTCCTAATTCTACACTTCAAATCCTAATTCCATCCGATTTGAATGAACAGGATACAATTTTGCTCCAACTTTAAAATAGTCCGACTTGTCCTTTGACCGATCAAAACAATCCCAGTGTGACATTAATTCCCTTTCCTGCTGCTGTAATTAAAATGTTGGATGTCACAATTTGGATTTTGGATGGTAATAATATTCAAACTGGCTGAAAATAGACCAAACTCGGACCATAGTAGTGCAGGAACATTTTTCAAAAACCCGAGCCGACTTGTGTCGGACAAGTTAAGATGGCTCTCATAGGGAACCATTGATTTGTACACGTCATGCGTTACAATCTATACTAACATAATGTTTGTGCAGTTTTTGCAGCAAAATGTAAATAGCCAAAGTGTTGCATCACCATTACTAGTTGTATAATCCACTTTAACAATCTGGTATTTTTGATTTTGATATTTGTCTAATTTGCTGAGTTCAGTAGGTTGCAGTTTGTAGAGATAAGTGACTTTACAACCCTGACATCACAATCTGTACTTTTTCATGACTGATATTAGCTATTTTTCTCCAACAAAAGTAATGTTCTTAAATCTGAAGAACAGCAAGAACAGAGAGCAGTAAAAAGAGAACTGTGTACCAGGATTGAGACTCATTATGACAAAGTGGATATACAGATCACATTTATTCTGACTTAAAGCAGATGAGAAGGAATGGCTCTGCTTATTCTGTATGCTAATGAGACCAAAAGTTAATTCATATACTGTATTTGCTGGCGTATAAGACTACCTTTTACACTTAAAAAAACTGGCCAAAAAGCAGGGGTCGCCTTATACACCGTCAAATACGGTAAATAAATATTTTTGTATATTTTACCTGGGTTTTTACAGTATCGCTACACTTATTTAGAGGGCAGTGTTTCCATCTGTCCATTTTATTAACAAAATGCACTTTTTCTGTCTATAACTGTCCATGGATAATAGAAACTGTCAGTAGGAATACCCCATCAAGTGGTAAATGCACACTATGCATGACCAGTTCCAGAGTCAGTGGAACAAGGGTGTATCTTGTGTAATGTGAACACGCCAATGAGGTATTTCTATGAATGCCATGCTCAACTGGCATTTTCACACTGGTGCATGTGAAGGTCAAACAGCTCAGACTTTCTCCATCTGGCTCTAACCTCTCTGATACAAAACCGTTTACTTTCCTTCTAGTGCAAGCATAGGTTCCCATCATATTGTCACTACCTAATTTAAATATTTATACATGCATAAACGGGAGCATACAGTAAATGGTAGACAAATACATGTTTATACATGAACTCCAATAAAAAGTGTACTGACTAAGTAAGTTAGCCCTAATAATACTGTATAGTACATTTGTATGGCTGCTGCCATTCTACAAGCCATCTCCCTTTCAGCCTGCCATTGATTTGTATTGGCTGAGCAATGGTGGCTGATCCCCACCATGGCTGCATGTTCATTCTTGTCTGCGGTGGCCAGTGGTGGAAATAAATTACTTTTTGTGAGCAAAAGAGGAGGAGATGGGGATATGACTGGAGCTCCTCGCTGCTGCAGCCATTGCTCTCATCCCTGTAGCACTTAAAAATACAGTCTTCTGTGTAGTAACCAACTTGTAACAAAATATGAATTTTACACTAAGCTGCAGCCATTTAAACGTAGGGGTGAAATTACTAAAGGCAAATAGACTGTGCACTTTACAAGGGCAGTTGCAAGTGCTTAGTAAATTAGATGAAGCTTCACTGTGCAAAGAATACCCAATATTGCAGCTAAAAGTATGTATACTAAAGGCACTTTAGAATGGATTTGATTGTAACATCCAATTCTGCACATAAAAGAGCAAAAAAAAAAAGGTCCTTTAAATTAACGTAGTTTCAAAACTGTTCTGAAAAGGTGATGAGCAAAGGTTCCAGACAGAGGAAAGACCCCGCCATCACCACCATCCAATCATACTTCCTCTTACCATCACAGAGGAAGGTCAAACACACAATTTGAAATTCAATTCAGAGCAGAAATCCAGTAAAGAAATGTCACCATTCTCCTCTTACTACACTCTCCCACTCCGCTGGTACTCTTCATTAGGATCTCCTGGATGAATTAGGGAAAAATTCTAATTGCAAAACATAGTGTAGTATTTTCATAAGAATTAATTTATTTAAAAGTATTGTACTCACTTCAGAAAATGTTTCTAATCAACAAAATGGCCGGTTCAGGAGGGGGCCCTCTCTCCCCCCCTCTTTTCTTGCGGCCTGCCAGGCTGCATGCCCAGATAAGGGTCTGGTATGAATTTTTGGGGGGAACCCCACGCCATTTTTTTTATTCTAGCACGGAATTCCCCTTAAAATCCATTTCTGACCTGAAGGGTCTGGTATGGATTTTGAAAGGGAACCCTTACGCCATTTTTTTTTTATTTGGCGCAGGGTTTCCCTTAATATCCATACCAGACCTGAAGGGCTTGGTAATAGAATTTGGGGGGACCCCATGCATTTTTTTTTGGTTCAATGTCTTTTATCTGTATTGCCGGGACCCGACAATTCATTATAGCCACGAGTAGTTTGAAATTACTTTTTTTCCTTGAGAAATGTCATTTTGTGCAGGGACTTTTCTAAGCACGGGAAACATGCGCTACTTTACAGGCATACTGTAGATACCCAGGTCCCCAAACACTTTTTATGATAATTAAGCCCCATACACACGGTCGGACTTTTGGCCAACCAACTTCAAAATCTGCAACTTTTCAAATTTGTCCGATCGTGTGTACGCTCCATCGGACCAACTTTTTCTGGTTTCATCCGACAAAAAGTTGGGTCTGCGAACGGACCAACTTTTTGGCAACAAAAGTCCGATGGTGCCTTGTGTGACCGTGTGTACAGCAAGCCAACCAACTTTTGTACAAAGTGCAAATGCGCATGCTCAGAACCAATGTTAAAATCAACCAACAATAGCAGAAGTTAACCAAAGGGTGGCGGTAAAGAGCAGAAAAACCACGTGATGATGGGAAAGTTTTAGAAAAGTTTGCAGAAAAGTCTGACTGTGTGTATGCTATGGGTGTGACTGGACAAATCAATTAGGACAAAAATCCAAGGGAAATTTTGTTGGATGTCCTACCGTGTGTACGAGCCTTAACTTGCATATTAACCTTTAAAATGAGCACTTTTGATTTCTCCCGTAGACTTTTAAAGGGTGTTCTGTGGCTTTTGAATTTGCCGCGAACACCCCAAATTGTTCGCTATTCGACAAACGGGCAAACAGTCAATGTTCAAGTCGACCCAAACATAAAGCTCATCCCTATTTAAAACTGTATTATGTACTTACATCAAAGGAAAGAGAACCTAATCACCAGATGAAATTGAACTTTACTCAAAACAATGATATTAAAAAACAGGAAGATAAACTTCCTCTAATAGAAGATCAGCCTGATTGAATCAGTGCTACAACGGGAGGCTGACCATCTTGTGGTTAGAAAGCATATCACACTCAAACAAAAACAATTACACAAATATCAAAACCAATAGATAAAAAATATGTGCAAAAATATAAAATTGTAAACAAGTACAAATCATGATTGTTTTTTTAAATAAAATGACAATGGGCCACACAATATGAACAAACCCACTTAAATGACAAAAAGATATTAACCATTGTTAATGAATGCATTTACTTCCCATTCAACGTTCATATCGAATGGGACTGAATTTCCTAAATTTTTGAACATTTATTTGGCATATAGAACACTTTCTACAAGGAAAAAAGACACCCATGTCCTAACAAAAAGGAAGGTTTCTTGGGGCGCTCAATCACATTGGGGGGCCATCTGCAGTCTCAGTGGAGGAGCTACTCTGTACACAACAGGAGGAAAATCTGGCAACAAATGTCCTAGTACCCTATCATTACATAATATCCCTCACTGCTTTCATAGTATTATCTTAACTGCCTAATGTTGAGTGGAATATTTGGTCAAAAAAGTCAACCCAGAGGTGAAAGCATCCATTCGCTCTGGGTACCAACAAATCTCTCTGTTCCTTTCGTCAGCAATCTTAAGTGCCCTATCTAATTCTACACAGTCATAGCCTTTTTCCAGGAACCTCTGCTTCAGGGATTCTGCTTCTTGTAAGAAATCAGTGCGATTAATACAATTTATTTTCAGCCTCAGAAACTGTCTTTTAGGAACGGATCCAAGCCAAGCAGAATAAAAACTGCTTGTATCTATAAATCTGTTTCTGTCAGTCTCTTTAAAAAATGTAGTCATAATAATTCCCCCCACACAGACTCTAATCCTTAAGTCTAAAAAATGTATCTCGGTTTTGCTATACTCATGTTGCAGAGGGATTCCTCTATCATTATTGAGTGTGGCCATAAAAAATGTTGAGTAACTCAACACTTCCATCCCATAAGAGAAGCATGTCATCTATGTACCTTTTCCAGAGCACCAGCTCCAGTCGACGATAGATGACATCCTCCCTCCCATTTGCCCATAAAAGGTTGGCCATGCTAGGCGCAATCTTGGTGCCCATGGCCACCCCCCTATTCTGCATATAATAAGAAACACCAAACCAAAAATAATTATGCCCCATATATATTTACTATCAGGAAAAATATGTAGCATTTTTGCTTGCACATGATTAGACGATGGAGGTCAGCAGGGCTTTACTAAACTCTTGAGCAACTGTCTTTGCAGAGTGCAACTGTACTTGCAAAGTGCACAGTCTATTTGCCTTTAGTAAATTCACCCAGTAGTATACATATTATTAGGGCTAGCCTACTTTACCAGTGCAGTATATAAAATATATTTTTTTCCCAGAGTTGAGCTTTCAAGTAATATTATGAAGCAAGTGGTCACAGATATTTCATCCACAGAGCCTACAGTAAGTTGCTCTATGCAACTTAAAACATATTGTGTCTCCATTAAAGGGCCTCCCAATGTATAGATACAGAAGTACATACATGAGCTATTGCAAAAAAAAAATGTTACGCATGAAGAGTAACAGATTTTTATTTTAATAAGCTAATGATTTTGATTGATATTGCTATATATTCTGGAAATTTTGTTTAGATTACATTTGCATAATTAACATAAGCTCCTGCACGTGAAAGAGCTAAGACACACCGACACTTCTACTAATTGTCACGTACCTGGTGCTGAGCAGAGCCTGACGTGCGGGAGTGGCCACTCTTGCTCCTCTGACCCCGGAACCCCTGGTAGTGCAGACAGGAGGTACTGGAGTCTAGAGTCACACTAGCGCCTGGCGGGGATGTCGTGCGGACACGGTATCAGTCTTACTGGAGGTATGCTGTAGCACTGATGCCGACAGGTAATTGAAGCTAGTGCGGATGTCTGGCAGATAGCAGGAGGAAGGTGTTCTGTAGTACGGGTGCTGACAGGCAACTGGAGCTGGTACAGATGACTGTCAGACAGCGGGGGGAAGGTGTCTTGTAGTACGGATGCTGGCAGGTAACCGGAGCTGGTGCAGATGGCTGGCAGACAGCAGGAGGAAGGTGTTCAGTAGTACGGATGCTGACAGGAAACTGGAGCTGGTACAGATGACTGGCAGACAGCAGGAGGAAGGTGTCTTGTAGCACAGATACCGGCAGGTAACTGGAACTGGTGCAGATGGCTGGCAGACAGCAGGAGGAAGGTGTCCTGTAGTACGGATGCAGACGGATCAGGTTCAGGGATAAGGCAGCAGCAGAGTCGTGATTCAAGCCGGGTCGGCAACAGGCAGGCGGTCACTGGTACAGGGCAAGGCAGAGGCAGCGTCAGACAGTCCGAGGTCAGGGCGGCCAGCAATCAGAAGGGTCAAGACAAGCCGGGATCACGGAACAGGAGTCAATCAGGTAACGGGTCTCAGGCAGGTATCAGGAACGCTGTTGATCGAGCAGCAAGAGGCCATGGGAAGAGCTCCCTTAAATAGCCTGGACTGGCGCCAAAATGGCGTCCTCACGTGCCCGCGCGCCGCTGCCGCGAATGCGCGCTCCCGTGCGCGCCGACGTGCCGCGCGTGCGCGTGCCCGTGCGCGTGCACGTCGAAGTGCCGCGAATGCGCGTTCCCGGCGCCCCTGTGCGCGCCGTTGCAACGCTAGCGCCACCTGGTGGTCGGCCACGACCATGACATTGCCCCCTCCCAATGGGCAGCCTCTGGATGCCCAACTGGGCCATCTTAAGTGGATGGGCGTCCTTGAAAGACCGGACCAGTCTCTTAGCGTGGATATTACGCTCAGGTTCCCACGAATTTTCTTCAGGGCCATAACCCTTCCATTTTACCAAGAACTGGACCTGGTTGTGCCTTCTCCTGCAGTCTACAATAGACTCCACCTCGAATTCTTCCTCTCCATTCACTAAGACCGGCTCGGGCGGGTCGGTGCTTCGTCCGGGAAGGGATTAGCAACATCAGGTTTGAGGAGGGAGACATGGAAGACTGGATGAACGCGGAGTGAGTCTGGCAGTTCTAGCTCGTAGGCCACACTATTAATCCTCCTCTTGATCGGAAAAGGCCCCATAAATTTAGGTCCTAGTTTCTTAGATGGGCAGGAAAGTTTCAAATTAATGGTGGACAACCACACCAGGTCTCCGGGTTCCAGATTGAGTTCACCCCTCCGCTTCTTATCAAAGATCTCTTTATTGTGCTCCTGAGTCCTTGCCATGGTTCCTTGCAGTAGTTTGTTGTTAGTGCTAAAGAAGTTTAATGTCTCTTGTGCGGCAGGCACCGCACACTCCGGAGCACAGTTAGGCAGAAATGATGGGTGGTAACCATAATTCGCATAGAAGGGAGATTGCTTAGTAGCAGAGTGGACTGAATTATTATATGCAAATTCGGCCAGCGGTAATAGAGAGGCCCAATCTTCCTGAGAGAACGAAGAGAAACAACGTAAGTATTGCTCTAGTGTCTGGTTTGTCCTCTCGGTCTGGCCGTTCGACTGAGGGTGATAGGCGGATGAGAAGGACAGCCCAATCTTGAGGGATTTGCAGAGTGCCCTCCAGAACCTGGAGGTGAATTGCACCCCCCGGTCAGAAACGATATCTGCAGGAATGCCGTGGAGCCGCACAACTTCTTTGATAAAGATCTTGGCAGTCTCTGGGGCAGAGGGTGTACCCTTCATGGGCAGAAAATGTGCCATCTTGGATAGTCTATCTACTGTTACGAAGATAGTCGTGAACCCTTCGGAGGGTGGCAGTTCAACAATAAAATCCATGGAGATCATTTGCCATGGTCTCTCTGGTACGGGTAAAGGCCTTAACAATCCCCAAGCTCTGGATTTGCTCCCTTTATTGCGGATGCACGTGGTGCACGATTCCACATAGCTTCTGCAGTCTTTTACAAGTTGGGGCCACCAGAACGTGCGCTGTAGAAGTTCCGAAGTCTTTTGTGCCCCAAAGTGACCAGCCAGTACATGATCATGGCAGAGGCTCAGGACAGTGACCCGCAAATCCTCGGGTACAAAGATTTTGTTGCCATGCCATAACAGACCGTCCCGAATCTGCAGATCTGTGTCCGAGGGAGAGGGAATTCCTGCAGAGGCTTGCTTGATTCGAGCCACTAGGTCGTCTTGCAACAACAGAAAATTCCCAGAGGATAGGATAGTGTCTGGAGGAGCGGAAGTTTCAGGATCGCAATACATCCGCGAAAGGGCGTCGGGTTTGGTGTTCTTAGATCCAGGCCTATAGGTTATGTGGAAGGTAAACCTGGTAAAGAAAAGTGCCCATCTGGCCTGTCGTGGCCTTAGCCTTTTAGCTACCTTCAGGTATTCCAGGTTTTTATGGTCCGTATAGACCAGGATCGGATGAGCTGCACCTTCCAACAGGTACCGCCACTCTTCCAGTGCGGCTTTAATCGCTAAGAGTTCTCGGTCCCCCACATCGTAATTCTTTTCCGCGTCGGACAATTTTCGAGAGAAAAAGGCGACCGGATGCAGAAGAGCCTTTGGCCCCTGTCTCTGGGAAAGAACAGCTCCCACTGCCGTTTCCGAAGCATCCACCTCCAGGATGTAGGGCAGACTGGCGTCAGGGTGTTTAAGGACAGGTGCCGATGTAAACAACTTCTTCAGGGTCTCGAAGGCTACCTGGGCCTCTGGAGACCATCGGAAATGGACAGTTTGTTTGGTCAGGCTGGTTATAGGAGATATAATGCCGGAAAATCCCTTGATAAACTTCCTATAAAAGTTCGCAAATCCGATGAACCGTTGTATACCTTTCTTGTCTGAGGGTGCGGGCCAATCAAGAATTGCTGCGACCTTTTGTGGGTCCATCTCGATACCTTTTACGGAAATGATCAGACCTAGAAATTGTATGCTCACACGTTCGAATTCGCACTTTTCAGGCTTGGCATAAAGTCCGTGAGTTCGAAGTCGCCTGAGGACTTTCTTAACGTGTTCCCGATGCCTGTCAATAGAAGGGGAAAAGATAAGGATGTCGTCAAGATATACCACAACAAACAGATCCAGATAGTCTCTAAAGATGTCATTCACGAAGTGCTGAAATGTAGCGGGGGCGTTACAGAGTCCGAATGGCATCACCAGGTATTCGAAATGGCCAAAGCGGGTGCGGAAGGCAGTTTTCCACTCATCGCCGTCCCGAATTCGTACCAAGTTATAGGCCCCCCGCAGATCGAGTTTCGTGAAGATGACTGCGGCTCCAAGTCTCTGAAATAATTCCGGTACCAAGGGAAGGGGGTACCGATTTTTGATCGTCACCTTGTTAAGCTCACGGTAATCCACACAAGGGCGGAGTGTATGATCTTTCTTTTCGACAAAAAAAATTCCTGCTCCTGCTGGTGAGGTGGAGGGGCGGATAAACCCCTTCTTAAGATTGTCATCAAGGTAGATCTTCAAATTCTCCAGCTCTAGTTCTGTCAGGGGAAAAATCCTGCCGAAGGGGACTTCAGCCCCAGGGAGAAGCTCAATTGGGCAGTCATAGGGCCGGTGCGGAGGAAGGGTGTCAGCCCCTTTTTTACTAAATACGTCCAGGAATTCATGGTACTCTTCGGGGACGGCTTGGCGGGTTTCAATGTCAGAGTCCATGCAAAGCAGAGAGGGGGAACAGGAGGTCACTTGCAGGCAGTGGAGTTGGCAGTAGGCGGAACTAAAACGAATCTCCCCGGTAGTCCAGTCTATTTGTGGGTTGTGAGCCCGGAGCCAGGGCATACCCAGAATTATGGGGAATAAAGGGGACACAATAACATCCAGGCACAGAAATTCCCGATGAGAGTCTAAGATAGTGGTGGCGATAGGTACAGTTTCTTGGGTAACAGGGCCGGATCTTAGAGCTGACCCATCAGCCAGGTGCACAGACAGTCCCACAGCTCTTGGGCGCAACGGAATCTGGTGTAGGGTGGCAAAGGCAGAGTCCATGAAGCAGCTGCAGGCCCCCGAATCAAGTATGGCGCTGGTCCGGATGACCCCTCCTGGAAGCTGGAACAAGACAGGAACAGCCAGGTGAGTAGAATTGTTGAGGACAACAGGTGTATGGACAGAGGACAAGGAAGTGGACTTACGGGACTTTGCTGGGCAGGTCCTCACATAGTGGCCGGGCTCTCCGCAGTAGAGGCACAAGTTGTTGATTCGGCGACGAAGTCGTTCCTCGGATGTGAGGGATGGACGAATCAGACCCAGCTGCATAGGTTCTGGCATGTCTCTGGAGGAGGGAAGCGAGGCAGAAGGAATCGGATTAGGAAAGGTAGGGACCTTAGGCAGCATCCATGTTGGACGGGTCGGACCTGTGGTACGTTCAGTCCTGCGCTCCCTTAGGCGCCGGTCAATCTGGATGGCTAGATTAATAAGAGCTTCCAGAGTTCCAGGGACCCCCACTCGAGCAAGCTCGTCCTTAAGTGTCTCAGAGAGGCCAAGACGAAACTGGTAGCAGAGGGCCGCGTCGTTCCAGTTAGTGTCCGCACTCCACCTTCTGAACTCGGATACATAGTCCTCTGCAGGTCTGCGACCCTGCTGGAGGGCGTGCAAAGCGGCCTCCGCTGTAGCGGCCTGGTGAGGGTCCTCGTACAGCAAGGACACGGCCTGAAAAAACGTATCTAGACGGTCAAGACATAAGTCCTTTTGCTCCAAGAGCCGGTGGGCCCAGGCCTGCGGTTCGCTGGTTAGCAGAGAAATGACAAACCCGACCTTGGTGGCCTCTAATGAGAAGGTTCGAGGCTGGAGTGCAAAATATAGTTCACATGCATTCCGGAAGGCCCTATACTTGCTTCTTTCCCCGGAAAATCTCTCTGGCATGGGTACTTTGGGCTCAGGTGGTAGCATGATGACAGAGGGAGAAGAAGAAGTACCCGAAGCGGAAGTAGAGGAGGTTGCGGACAAGGCCTGGACGCGGTCTTCAAGTCGGGTGTAGCCTTCTTGCAGGGCCCTGACTGCTTGTGTTAAACCATCCAAATGGTGACAGAGTTCAGACATAGGGTCCACTCCCTGTGCAGGCTCAGACATGGCTGCTCGATACTGTCACGTACCTGGTGCTGAGCAGAGCCTGACGTGCGGGAGTGGCCACTCTTGCTCCTCTGACCCCGGAACCCCTGGTAGTGCAGACAGGAGGTACTGGAGTCTAGAGTCACACTAGCGCCTGGCGGGGATGTCGTGCGGACACGGTATCAGTCTTACTGGAGGTATGCTGTAGCACTGATGCCGACAGGTAATTGAAGCTAGTGCGGATGTCTGGCAGATAGCAGGAGGAAGGTGTTCTGTAGTACGGGTGCTGACAGGCAACTGGAGCTGGTACAGATGACTGTCAGACAGCGGGGGAAGGTGTCTTGTAGTACGGATGCTGGCAGGTAACCGGAGCTGGTGCAGATGGCTGGCAGACAGCAGGAGGAAGGTGTTCAGTAGTACGGATGCTGACAGGAAACTGGAGCTGGTACAGATGACTGGCAGACAGCAGGAGGAAGGTGTCTTGTAGCACAGATACCGGCAGGTAACTGGAACTGGTGCAGATGGCTGGCAGACAGCAGGAGGAAGGTGTCCTGTAGTACGGATGCAGACGGATCAGGTTCAGGGATAAGGCAGCAGCAGAGTCGTGATTCAAGCCGGGTCGGCAACAGGCAGGCGGTCACTGGTACAGGGCAAGGCAGAGGCAGCGTCAGACAGTCCGAGGTCAGGGCGGGCAGCAATCAGAAGGGTCAAGACAAGCCGGGATCACGGAACAGGAGTCAATCAGGTAACGGGTCTCAGGCAGGTATCAGGAACGCTGTTGATCGAGCAGCAAGAGGCCATGGGAAGAGCTCCCTTAAATAGCCTGGACTGGCGCCAAAATGGCGTCCTCACGTGCCCGCGCGCCGCTGCCGCGAATGCGCGCTCCCGTGCGCGCCGACGTGCCGCGCGTGCGCGTGCCCGTGCGCGTGCACGTCGAAGTGCCGCGAATGCGCGTTCCCGGCGCCCCTGTGCGCGCCGTTGCAACGCTAGCGCCACCTGGTGGTCGGCCACGACCATGACACTAATACTACTCATTAAGCCATGGTCTTATTAGCTGGCAGAACTACCAGGCAATTATGAAATAAATTTGCAACACAATGCTGTAAATTCAGACAAGACCCTTTTTTTTATTGCAAAGAAAACGCAAAGCGTGTATGTGAATGACCGTCATTGAAAACAATGACTTTAGAGATGACATGCAAATTCAAAGTGTTTTTGATGCATCGCATTCGTTATGAACTCACAGAAGTGTGAGCCGGGCCTTAAGGTGCTAAAAGCCTGATACACACCAGGAAGTTTTTTTATTCAACCAAGAGGGCTGAACGAAAAAAAAACTGAAGAGCTTGAGAGGAGAGCCTCTCCTAACACTCCAATCTTAGGACATCAATCTCCCGCTGAGCTATTGTGTTCTGACAGGGGGAACACCGGAACGCACCGGTCAGAGCTATCAGCCATTGGCTAAGAGCGCTAATCCAATGCCAATCGGCAGACCTTTTTCTTTTACAAAAGTTTTATTGTCATAAACCGACAGTACAGGTTCACTACAGTGTTATATAGCATACAATGTATAATTCGGACCCAAAAGCCCACATCAACATACAGAAAGCAAGATCTTATGCTATACTCAATTGAAAAGAGCGATAAAAAAAATCCTGTAGAACAAGATGGTCTAGAACCCGGGCATCGACCGGCTATCTATAAACCTGTAGAACGAGTGTGCAATTCACAACAACAACAGAAAAAAAAACCCTGAAGGTTAGCATCCTCTAGAAAGAGTACAGAGAGATAACAGCCAGAGAAGCGACTATAAACAAGTGGAAAAAGAAAGGGAAGTGGAGCAGTGCAAGAAAGAATGGAAGGTGAAGTGGGAGAGAAAGAAAACAAGGGGGTAGAAGGTCCACGGGGTGCGCGCAAGAGGAGACCTGCATTGACAGTAATGTGGTGTCAAACATAGAAGGGTGGTAGTACATGATCCAAGGCTGCCAAAGCCTCAGAAATTTGTTGTGTGTATCAGAAAGAACTGCTGTTAGTTTCTCATTAACCATGACATCGTTTAGGCATTTTTTGACTGCCTCAAAGCTAAGTGTTGGGTTTTTCATGCTCTCGCAATCGTCAACCGAGCTGCAGTAAACAGATGCTGGGCCAGTTGCCTCTCTGGACGCAGTAATTCTACGATAGGTTTACCAAGGAGTGCTACATAAGAGTCCCTTTTAATGCTAATCTGAAATAGATTACCAAGGAGAGTCTATACCCTAATCCACTGTCTGCACGCCTGCGGGTAGGACCACCAGATATGCACCATGGAGCCCTCCTGGGAGCACCCCCCTAAAACAGTGGGGAATAAAATTTGGGATAAAGCGAGCCAACCTCGCCAGCATGTAGTACCACCTGTACAATACTTTATAGGCATTTTAAAAAATCAACACATTACGTGAGCACTTGGACAAGGTTAGTGTCGTCATCACCCGCCAGTCCTCAGGGTCTAGCCGCTTTCCCAACTCCTTCTCCCACTGGAGATGGTAAGGCCTCAGTGGGGGGCTCTTTGAGGATATCACAGCCAAATATATCAGTGATATTAAGCCCGGTGAATGTGGTCTGGTTCTACAATAGGCCCTCAAAGGGGGTCAAAGTATAGGGGGTAGGCTGAGACTTAATAAGACTCAGAAGAAAGGGGCGAAGTTGTAAATAGTGATAGTGCTCTTGCAAGGGAATAGTGTGAGATGAGCGTAAAGCTTCAAATGTGAAAATCCCAGTAGGCCTCAACAGCGAGTGAACATCTGTGAACCCGTTCGCAGTCCACAATAAGACATGGCAGGAATTATGCCTGCTTGGAGGAAATAGCGGGCAACGTAAAAGTCGTAAGAGTGGAAGATGAGGAGACACCAACCCAGCAGAATACTTTAGAGAGTCCCATATTCGCAAGGAGTGGGCTAAACAGGGCCTCAATGTCGCCGGACAGAGGGAGCCAGGGCAATGGGAATAGGGTCGATGTCAACCAGGTCAAGCATTGCCCAGAGCGGAAGCTGATAGGTCTCATGAAGGCATGAAAGTGGGGCTATGCTAGCTGCTATATAATAGGCCGAAAGACCGCCATTACTTTGCCTGGCGAACAACACCTGTTTGCCAATTCGAGGGCGGGACAAACCCCATATAATTTGCATAATTCTACGTTGATGTATACGAAGGATATGCGAAGGAACCGGAACAGGCAAGACACGAAAAAAATATAGTAGTTTTGGAAGATAGGACATACTTCAGGGTCTCCAATGCCAAAACAAAAAAAAGAGACAATAAGGGGCATCCCTGATTGGTGCCCTTCCTGATATAGAAGAGAGAAGATTCAAATCCATAATACTTGATTTTTGCCCGAGGAGTGTCATATAGAACTGACATCCGGCGCATAAACAAAGACCCGAATCCATAATGCCGAAGAACTGACATAAGATAAGGCCACGACAGGGTGTCGAAGGCCTTGTTTACATCCAAAGATAAGAGCATGGATTCCAGCGAGGGAGTGTGAGCTATGTGTTGGAGTTGCAATATACGCCGAATGGCATCACCAGCCTGCCTCTGGGGTATGAAGCCAACCTGGTCTTTCCCGATCAATCGAGGAAGAAAAGAGTTCAAACAATTTGCCAGAATTTGGTCTGAATTTTCATATCAATGTTGATTAGAGAGATAGGCCCATGAGGAGTGATCGCGATCTGGCTTAGGGATCATCACAATGTTCGCTGTTAAGAGGTCCAAGGTAAAGTAGCGAGCAGTTTTAACCAAGTTATACATCAATATACAGCGGTTAAATGTGGAGCTACCACAACGGCCAGTTTTCAATAGTAAAGTGCCGTAAAGCCATCCGGCCCCGGCCGTTTCCCCACCTTAAGATCCTTAATACCTTGGAGGACCTCTGAAACATGTATGTCCCAGTCCATAAGAGTAACATACGCCTCCATAAGAGTCGGGAGCAAGAGACGGCTGAGAAAATCAGTAGTGTCCTGAGAATTAAATTGCTCCGGGTCTGAATCGGCAGACCTTTTTCAATCATGTCCCTTTAACAGAAGCTGAATCGGCTGCTGTACACATGGGCTGAATGTTGGCGGTTTCTATTGTGTGGGGCTTAAGGCTGCTCTTTATCTACATCTATTTATACACCATAAATAAATGCTTCTATTTGACCAATAATGAAATTTATGGCCCAGGAATTGTTAATGCACAGGAGCTATTGGTGATTTTTTTCCACCACTGGCCTCTAGAAGTAACACATCCGTGGTCACTATTTGTCGCTTCCAATATATTCGTAACATCTAAGGCCTCATTCCCCTGAACTGTTTTCCTTGAATAATTTTTCTACGTTTTGTCAGTAAAATAAGTTGTGGAGGTTGACAACACTGATACACTCTGAGTACATTGGGTACATTATGCATGTATTAAGGTGCATTCAACCTGTAGTCTGCAGTCCTAAATAATTTTTAAGACCTTAGACCCTAGTTCATTCACTCACTGAGGAAGATTATCAAAGGTGAAACTGCTATGAGGATGCACTATGATTTCGTTGTTCTAGCCTTCCAAATTCAAGCCCACAGACAATTTTGGTTCTACCTCCACTTAAACCATAGTCAATGGACGCATGACTTTATTAACTCCTATGAGACTTAATAAAGGTAAGTTACTATTAACATTCCAGACTTGTTTCATGTATCTTTATGCACTTTACCAGAAAACTGTGATAACTGGAGTGGTGATGATGTTATTCACTGAGAAGAATAGAGACATGGTCACTTTAAGGCCAATCCACCTAGTAACATGTTTCTTTATTTTTAAAATAGGTATCAGGTAGCTGTACATAAATTCAAGTTGCCTTATGTCATTGTGAGGCAAAGATAATGCTGTCTGCAAGGTTCAGCAAGCATTTGAAGCTTTGCAACTGCCTCTGTTAACTTCTATTGTAGTGTCTCTTTAAAGCTAATGCACAGTGTTAAGTGTTCAGGATGAGCAAAACAAGAAATATAGAGTACAGAGGGCATTTGAGGAACGTTGGGTGTGACTCTACTGGGTGTATAATGCATTTGAAATGCGTATTAATGTTATAGGCAAATTAAAGGTAAAGCACCTTTAAAATTCTATGTCTGTGTGAACTTAGCACAAGTGACGCTACATGAGGCTAGTGCTACTTCACTGTGAGGCCCCGTACACACGAGCACACGGACAGATCGATTTGAAAAAATCTGTCTGCTGGGATGTATTGGTTTGAACGTGTACACACGATCAAACCAAAATCCCCGCCGGCAGACGGTGCGCTGACGTCTCGGTGACGTGGCGGTCACCACACCAGGAAGTGAATTACTTCCGCGCATGCGTCGAATCCATTTGACGCATGTGCGAGAAGATTTGTCTGCTGGTTAGCGCACTAACCAGCAGACATATCGGGCCGACGGGTTCCCAGCCGACAGATTTGAAAGCATGCTTTCAAATCTGTCAGCTGGCCAAATCCGTCAGCTCGCCCGTACACACGATCGAATCTGTCTGCTGGGACGGTCGGGCCGACCGTTTCCAGCAGATAGATTTGATCGTGTGTACGCGGCCTGAGATATTAAGCTATGATCTCAAGTAACAAGCAGCAAACCTTCTGCTGATAAAGCATACACATTTTTACATTACATAAATTTAAATGTGTTTACACTGTCTATAATGTTCATGAATTGCCTTCACTCTATCTTTGATTTTTATTTATTTTTTATGTTGAGATGAGAGCTATAAGGATATAACTTGAGACACAGATACTTGTTTGCTTATCCTTAAAGTGTTACTAAACCCACAACAGTAAAACCAGTCTGTATATGCAGTAAAGCTTGTTATAGTCACTGTGGAACCTAAGGGGTTCATTCTCTGCATTGTGTAAAAAAGGCTGTCTGATCCTGTCTTTTCTGATCCTCCCCTTCTTGCATTGTACCCAAAACATCTCCAGATAAGCCAAAGTTAGTGGAGTCAGTCTGCACAGGCTCTGTTTGGTGTGTAATGCTAGAACGTTTTTATTTTTTATTAGTAGGCTGCATGTGATCAGCACAGGGCCAATCAGTACTGTCCAGACAGAGTGTCAGGGGTCATGTAGCATCATAGGACAATCAGGGAAGAATGAAAACTCCTCCTACAAGTTTTAACCAGAAACTGATAGAAGTCACAAAACTGCTATATACTGCTGATGAGAAAAGGTATTTAGCAGTTTATATTTACTAAAATGATTGCATTTCCATGTTCTGTGTACTGTGGGAGACCAGATATAGTGAATGCAGAGTCCTGGGTTTAGTGACATTTTAAAGAGAAATATTTGTTTCCCCTAAAAAAAATACATATGCATAAATTGTACAGTTCAGACAAATTACAATTTATAGGATATTTAGATTTCCTGGTAACAGGGAATAAATGGTAAAGTGATATGTGGCATGTTTAAAGTCACTGCTGTGCATGTCAGTTTAGGGCAAGGGCACCAGGACATAAGTAAATTTCCTCTAGAGCTTAATAGACATGGCATGGATTGAGGGATAAATAGCAAGTACTCTTTAGGGACCACCAGCTAGAAAAGGTTAAGGGATTGAAAGCTATATCCTCCTCCAGGGTTTGATTGCTCAGGAGAGTTATAGCCTGTCACCTCTAGACCTGTACATGTCATTGTAACAAGATAATATTGCAAATGATGTATACTTTGTGACAAGAGAACTACGGGCACAAATAGAATGAGCACAAGGCGGCATTCTCTATCTGTTCTTACGACACAAATATCCAGTATATTTGCAGCCTTTTACTATTTGAAAAAAATGTATCTTGTACTAATACCAAGATCCCATGCCACAAAAGCAAGTAGACCTTCTTTTGCTGCCCACTGGCCACGTTAAGCCTGGCCTTAGACAAATATTTTTCTGACAATGATAGGCATGCAATCTTCTTCCTATCTTCTGTATTATCAAGATTTGCAATTTTTGCTGGACACACACTGTTTATGACCATTCTTAGGTGTTAGCTTATTTCTGCTTGGTTTCTATTGGTTAATGTCTGAGCACTTTCAGTTACAGAGCTCCACATTATTTGGTCTTTTTGCTTTCTGTTGAATGTCTCTTTCTCATACTGAGTCTTATTTACACTTAGTAAAATTATAAACGCAACACTTTTGTGTTTGCTTTTATTTATCATGAGCTAAACTTAAAGATCTACAGCTTTTTATATGTACACAAAAGGCTTATTTCTCTCAAATGATGTTCACAAGCCTGCCTAAATCTGTGTTAGTGAGCGCTTCACCTTTGCCGAGCTAATCCATCCACCTCACAGGTATAGTATAACAAGATGCTGATTAGACAGTATGATTATTGTACAGGTGTGCTTTAGGCTGGCTACAGTAAAATACCACTCTAAAATGTGCAGTTTTACTGGATTGGAGGATTGAGGGGGAGTCTGAAAAACAGTCAGTGTCTGGTGTGATCACCATTTGCCTCATGCAATGCAGTACATCTCCTTCGCATTGAGTTTATCAGGTTGCTGATTGTGGCCTGTGGAATGTTGGTCCATTCCTTTTCAATGGCTGTGCAAAGTTGCTGGATACTAGCAGGAACTGGAACACACTGTTGTATACGCCAATTCAGATCATCGAGGGGGGGGGGGGTCCGAAAATCAGTCAGTATCTGGTTTGATCACCATGTGGTATGCGGTTGTGAGGCCGGTTGGATGTACTGCCAAAATGTCTGAACGATTTTGGAGACAGCTTATGGTAGAGAAATGAACATTCAATTAAAAGGCAAAAGCTCTGGTGGACATTCCTGCAGTGAGAATGCCAATTGCATGCTCGCTCAAAACTTGCGACATCTGTGGAATTGTGCTGTGTGATAAAACGGCACATTTTTGAGTGGTCTTTTATTGCGAAAAGCCTATGGCACACCTGTGCAATAATCATGCTGTCTAATCAGCATCTTGATTTGACACACCTGTGAGGTGAATAGATTATCTTGGCAAAGGAGAAGTGCTCACTAACACAGATTTAGACATATTTGTGAACAATATTTGAGAAATAGGCCTTTGGTGTACATAGAAAAGGCCGTAGATCTTTAGGGCCAGTTCAGACCAGACACATGGTGTGAACTAGAGCCAACTAGAGCCATTGGAATACATGGAAAACACTGTGCATGCATTTTTAGTGCAGAAAAAATGCACACAAAACTGTATGAAACTGCGTCTCGTACGAACTGGCCCTTAAGTTCAGCTCATGATAAATAGGGGCAAACACAACAATGTTGCGTTTATAATTTTGCTCAATGTATAAATGTGTTTTAAATGTGTTAAATGTGTTAAACTATCTGTAAAACCCATAATAGCCAATCAGTTTATTGCACTGGAAAAAAATCTATTTGAGGGCAAAAACTGAAACATGATCAGTTGCAGTAAAACAATAGACATGTGCATTCGTTTTCGTCCGAATGCATTTTCGACCGAATTTCGGGAATTTTCCCTTTCGTTTTAACAAACGATAACGAACACGCAGAATCCGAAATACGAAAGATCTGACATAAGAAATGCTTTATTTTTCGTTTCATTGAAACAATAGTTCGATATGGATACAAGATTCGACATGACGATGACAATAGCGATCTGTGTCTATCAAATCTGCAGTTGAATGTGCGTAACCTAACTCTATTAGTCCAAGATTATTCAACATAGAGAGAAAAGATTCGACATCATAGAGACATGAAGATTTGACGAAGCAGCTAAAGACATACGATCGCCACAAGTGCACATTTATGGTCAAATACTCCACCCTAGATACTCCGCCCGCTATAGAAGAATTCTACTGTTGATTGACTAGTAATAATAATAATTAATAAATATAATTATTACTAGTCATACAACATTAGAATTCTACTTTAGCTTGTGGGCAGAGCCTTCGACCGGAAATGTACGATCACAGCGTCGTACAGTTTAGCTGCTTTGTCAAATCTTCTTAGAATGTTCGATAGACACCATAAGCCTTCAATGACAGATTCAACCTTAATTATTTCAGATTTTCAAACTAATGCATTTTTTAACTAAACAAAATAAATAAAAACACATTTTGGGAGAAACTAAATACATTTATTTTTCGGACGAAAACATAATTTCAGTGTCTATTAAACAATACAGTCAGGCTTTTTTTTTATCATAAAAGTTTTTTAATGATAAAGATATCAATAAATAAGGCCAGATCACTTGTACAGCGCAAGAGTGGATACATTTGTGTTTTAATTCATACATAGAAATCAGTCAAACATAAATATGGACAATATGTCTTCATCCACTTGTGAAATTGTTTACAGAAAGCATTATTAATCCCTAAAAAGCCTACATTTAGACAACAAAAAAACAGTACATGGGAATTGACTTACTATGAATTTGCTGTGTTCCTTGTGCTTCTGGCTCCTGGATTCTTGGAAATCGTTGTCCTCCAATCTATTCCTACCACCCCTTTTATGTTATGGTGCTGTGGTTGTTAACAGAAATGAGGGATCTAGAGTGGACTACTATGCCGTTCTTTACACATGTGTTTTAGTAATAAAAGGGGTGCAACTTTCAATCATCTGTCCATCACCTTTCATTCATATAAGGTATAGTATGGCTTATGTATATGGTGGAGGCAGACCCTCAGTTAAATTAACCTATGTAGCGGTACCCCCATAGTGGCTGCTGAAAGTTGGGGCCCACCTGTCACCCTGCCCAGCCTGGCATTAATTTCCCAGTCACTTTTGAGACAATGAACAGTCAATGTGATTGTTTTGTATTTTAATTGAGGGATTTGAACTTGGATAGGGATAAGAATATATAGGATGCCCAGTAGAACAAACAATTGGTTTATTGTATATCAATCAATTGGGACAACTATATACACTTGACTACTACAGTCTCCTCCAGCACAACTATTGCTTGCAGACTGTTATGCCCAGTACACACGGTCGGTTCATCTGATGAAAAGTTGCCCTAGGGCAGTGATGGCGAACCTTGGCACCCCAGATGTATTGGAACTACATTTCCCCTGATGCTCAACTACACTGCAGCGTGCATGAGCATTGTGGGAAATGTAGTTCCAAAACATCTGGGGTGCCAAGGTTCGCCATCACTGACCTAGGGTGACAATGTACACTCACTATACTGTACTCATGGCGGAACCACATTGACACCCAAGCACATAACTGAAGAATAAATCCCCTCTTCTACATAACATAAGGATAAAGTGTTTAGTACAGAGATAACAATGTTTTGGCTATCACTGATGCCCTGTACACACGATCGATTCGTCTGATGAAAACGGTTCGAACCGATCGTGTGTGGGCCCCATCGTTTTTTTTCCCATCGGTGAAAAAACTTAGAACCTGTTTTAAAATGATCTGATAGTTAAAAAAACGATAGAAAAAAAATGATCGTCTGTGGGCAAGTCCATCAGTTAAAAATCCACGCATGCTCAGAATCAAGTCGACGCATGCTCGGAAGCATTGAACTTTTCTCAGCACGTTGTAGTGTTTTACATCACCGCATTCTGACACGAACGGATTTTTAACTGATGGTGTGTAGGCAAGACTGATGAAAGTCAGCATCATCGGATATCTGATGAAAAAATCCATCGGTCTGTTTTCATCGGGTGAACCAATCGTGTGTACGTGGCATAACTCTCTCTCTCTCCACCACAACTCCTGCTTCTCAGGCACAGCTAGCACATGTTTGGGACTGACACTGACTCAGCCAAGCCATGGTAGCCACCATTTGAAGGCAGAGACCTCGGGCCCCTTTAACCACTTCAGGCCCGCGTCATTTGACGGCATGTCCTTTAGGCGTTTCCAGCGCGCGCTCTAGAGCGCGCTGCGGGAAGCACTGTGTTGTCCGTGTCCCTTGGACACGGCCAATCACATATCGCGACGAACGGCCAATCAGAGTGGCCGTTTGCAATGCGATCTGTGGGCGAATGAGAGATGATCTCTCATAGATCATCTCTCATTGCCGTTTTACACAGAGACAGCGTCCTGTCTCTGGAGAGGAGGAGCCCGATCTGTGTTTCTTCCTACATAGGGACACAGATCGGTCACCTTCCCTCCCCACACAGTTAGAACACACCTAGGATACACATTTAACCCCTTCCTCACCCCCTAGTGTTAACCCCTTCAATGCCAGTCACATTTATACTGTAATTAGTGCATATTTATAGCACTGATCGCAGTATAAATGTGAATGGCGCCAAAAATGTGTCAAAAGTGTCCGATGTGTCCGCCATAACGACGCAGTACCAATAAAAATTGCAGATCGCCGCCATTTCTAGTAAAAAAAAAATAATAAAAAATAATAATTCTCTCCCCTATTTTGTAAGAGCTATAACTTTTGCGCAAACCAGTCGCTTATTGCGTTTTTTTTTTTTTTTTTTTTACCAAAAATATGTAGAAGAATACGTATCGCCCTAAACTGAGAACATTTTTTTTTTTTTTTTTTAATTGGGATATTTATTATAGCAACAAGTAAAAAATATTGTATTTTTCTTCAAAATTGTCGCGCTTTTTTGTTTATAGCGCAAAAAATAAAAACCGCACAGGCGATCAAATATCACCAAAAGAAAGCTCTACTTGTGGGGAAAAAAGGATGTAAATTTTGTTTGGGAGCCACGTCGCACGACCGGGCAATTGTCAGTTAAAGCGCCATGGTGCCGGAAGCTGAAATTTTACCTGGGCAGGAGGGGGGTGTAAGTGCCCAGTATGCAAGTGGTTAATATAGCAAAAATAGAAATAGGAAGTCTTTAGTGCTAGCTGTCCTAGGTGGACTACTGCTCCCAGTAAGCCCTCTTCAGGCCCTGCCAGCCCTCCTGGCTGCAGCTGCCTATATTCACTGCCTATGACATTGCAATCCTCACTGGCTCCACACCCAGCTCTGTCTGTTTCCTCTCAGTCCTCTCTGACATGCCTCTCCAGTCCTCCCAATAGCACATGTCACTCACCAGCCCTCCTGTCTGCAAACTGGTGGTTCCCTCCTGAAGACTTGCCCGGCAGTACTAGCTCCTGCTGTCCTCTGACTCCTTTCTGTGCCTCCTGTTCAGATCCTCCATGAGTTCTTGAAAGGATCTGTCCTGCACCCGAGTGCCAGGCCCAATGTCACCCCCCCCCCCAGACTGGGGAGCTCCCTCAAAGGCCCAACAGTCTAGTACTCCATCCTCAGTTATTCCACCCAAAACTCCTCCCCAGATGGGCTGACCCAGGGTATTTCAAGGAGGCCTGGCCCCTGCCAATCCTAGTTGGGGAATGGTCAGGGCTCCGTGAGGCACCCAGACAGCTCCATCTCTCTTTCCCTCCTCTTCTTCTAGAATCCTCTAGAAGCAAAAGGGGGTAGCCGTAGAGTGATGCTGTCTGTGAGTGACAGCTACTGCTCTGAGCCACTCTCAGCCCGCACAGATCAAAACAAACAGTTTTAGCTTACATCTAGGCCTGCCTAAATATACCTGCACTACAAAAATCCTCACCCCTAGCATCTACCTATGTAGAGGGTGCTACACATATTATTGGTGTGTTTTTTTCTTGTTAAATATAAGCAATTTTGATCTTGATGTTAAGCATGATTCTTCCAGGAATTTTGTTAGCTAAGAATTTTTTGTGCTCTTTGCCCATGCTGCACATTTATGCCACGTACACACGATCGGTTCATCCGATGAAAACGGATTGATGGATTTTTTCATCAGCTATCTGATGAAGCTGACTTTCATCAGTCTTTCCTACACACCATCAGTTAAAAATCTGATCGTGTCTAATGCGGTGACGTAAAACACAACGACGTGCAGAGAAAAATTAAGTTCAATGCTTCCGAGCATGCAATCGACTTGATTCTGAGCATGCATGGATTTTTGACCAATGGATTTCCCCACAGACGATCGTTTTTTTCTATCGGTTTTTTAACCATCAGAAAATTTTAAAACAGGTTCTATTTTTTTTCACCGATGGGGAAAAAAACGATGGGGCCCACACACGATCAGTTCGAACCGTTTTCATCAGATGAACCGATCGTGTGTACAGGGCATTAGTGATAACAATGTTTTGGCTATCTCTGTACTAAACACTTTGGGCCAGATTCATAGAGCAATTACGCCTGTCTAACTGGTGTTAGACAGGAGTAATTTCAAATTTTGCGCAAACCAAACCATGATACGGCGGCTTCGGGCTTCGATCCGAGAGGCTTACGTCTTCGTAAGCCTTCGGATCTACGCTGCCATCTATTTGCGGCCGCTGGGAGGAGTTCGCGTCGTTTTGATGCGTCGGGATATGCAAATGTTTTTTTACGGCGATTCCCGAAGATACGAGTGGTCGTCGCAATCACTTTCGTCTATTTTTTTGTACGTAATGTTAGAGCAGCTTTTTGCTGCTCTAACGTTACGTAGCCCATGTTAAGTATGGCCGTCGTTCCCGCTTCGAATTTATTTAATTTTTTTTTTTGTTTACGTAACTCGTTCGGGACTAGGATCGCCCGTAAACGACGCTACTTAAACAACGAATGACGTCACGACGTGATTTCGCGCAATGCACGGCGGGAAATTTGCGAACAGAGCATGCGCAGATCGATCGCCGCGGGAACGCGCCTATTTTAAATAATTCACGCCCCCTACTCGTCTATATGGATTGCGACGGGAGAAATACACTACGCCGCCGTCGTTTACTGGACAAAATCTACCTGAATTCCACGTAGAGCCAGGTAAAATACGGCAGCGTAGTGTATTTCTGATACGCTACGATAATCCATTTCTGTGTGAATGTGCCCCATTATCCTTATGTTATGTAGAAGAAGGGATTTATTCTTCAGTTATGTGCTTGGGTGACAATGTGGTTCCTGCATCAGTACAGTATAGTGAGTGTACATTGTCACCCTAGGGCAGTGATGGCACCCTAGATGTTTTGGAACTACATTTCCCAAGATGCTCATGCACGCTGCAGTGTAGTTGAGCAACTAATGGCAGGATCACCATTTTAAAATAAAGAGTAAAGTCTGAAACAAAAATGTGGCCACCACATCTAAGGACTGGTAAACTGCAATATATTAAATGTTTTGCTCTTTGGTTTAGATACACTTTCAGCAATGATTTAAGTTTAACTAAAATAGTGATAACTGGTTATATTCATAAATTTACCCACTTTAACAATTTACTTATATTAGCCTAATCCCTTAATAAACCAAATGACGAGGACTTAAAAATTTAGAACGGAGTCTGATTGACACATAAAACTTGTGGATTAATATTATGCATGTTGGATTATTATGTAAGGACTGATAATTTATACAGCCACTTCAAACCCCATGAAATATGAAATGCAAGTCAACTACATTTTCTCACAGTTTGTAGATCAGATATAAAATTGTCTTTGGATTACTGATCTTGCAATGCTGATGCTCAGTAGCAGATCTAAACTAGTAATGTTGCTTGTTGATTCAAAATGAATGACTTATCCTAATTAAGAAGTATGTTATACTGTTCCTATTTTGAAATTAAGACAACACTCAAAATGCAGACATTTTTAACAATTGTATAAAACAGTAATGCCGCATTCATATGACCGTTTTTAATGTCATGGAAAAAAACTCGACCTGATTCTTGTCAAGCCTGCCTTGCATACACACGATCGTGAAAAAAACGTGCTTGAGTAAAAAGCGCGGTGACTTACAACATGTACGACGGCACTACAAAGGGGAAGTTTCATTCGAATGGCGCCACCCTTTGGGCTGATTATACAAATTTCCCTTCTCATAACTTGCTTCTGAGCATGCACGTTTTTTCCCCCGTCGTTAAAGTCTACACACAACCATTTTTCACGCCAAGAAAACCGCTGATGTGAAAAACGTCGAGAAAAAATAGAGCAGGTTCTAAATTTTTGAGGGACATTTTTCTCGTTGAGAAAATTGCTCTGGAGCCTACACACAATCGTTTTTAATGACCAATTTAAAAAATGGAATTCTTCTCGTCATGAAAAACGGTCGTGTGTATGCGGCATAAGGCTTCTCCAGATTCATAAAAAAATAAATTCTTACTCCTTTCACAAATTTAGGCTGAAAAAGACTTGAAAATGCCCCATGATGACCTACAGCTGTCCTCAGTCAGTCCTCAAGTACCCACAATAGGTCATGTTTTATACATTTCTGTAGCTTAGTTAACCACTTCAGCTCTGGAAAATTTGACCCCTTCCTGACCAGAGCACTTTTACAATTAGGCTTGAACTGACAATTGCGCAAAATTTACGTCCTTTTTTCCCACAAATAGAGCTTTCTTTTGGTTGTATTTGATCACTGCAGTTTTTATTTTGCGCTATAAACAAAAAAAGAGCAACAATTTTGAAAAATAAACTGTGGCCCGGATTCACAAAGCACTTACGTCAACGTAACTCACCTTTTTCCCGGCGTAGCGTCAATATGCGCCCGGTGTATGTGTGCGCCAGAGTCACAAACCAAGATACGCCTAAAAATAGGCCATCCTACCCTGACGTATCTTACTTACGCCGGCATGGCGAGGGCACAAATATGGTCTGGACGTATGTTGCTTCTCCCATTGATTAGGCATTCACATGCATATGAGGGAAATGTGGCGATTCACAAACGTATTTGCGCCCGGCGCATGATATACGCGGTTTGCGTAAGTTTTACGTCTGGCGTAAAGTTATTACCCATAGATGAGGCGCAACCCATGCAAAGGTATGGACCAGGGAACACAAGCCTATGTATTGTACGTTGGACATCTATGAATATGGGCCGACGTGGGTCTGGCTGGGCATAGGTTACGTTAACGGCGTACACAGTGATCCGCGTATCTTAGGCAGTTGTTCCGACGTGGCTGTGCGCATGCGCATGGGGATATGTCCCACGTCTCGACGCATGCACAGTTCGATTTAAGTACTTGTCTGGCACCTGGCCCATCATTTGCATGGGGTCACGCTTCATTAGCATGGATCACGCCGACTTCCAGCCCTCTCCACCTACTTCCACTTACGCCAGCCTGCGCTTTCGAAATGTACGCTACGCTGGTGCAGAGTTGGAGCAATAGCTTGCTGAATTCAGTGCATGCCTCTCCACTCTGTGCCGGCATAGCGTACTATTGTGCGCTACCCCGTTGTAAATATGCGCCCATCTCTGTGAATCCGGGCCTATATTTCTTACTTTTTGCTATAATAAATATCCCCAAATTTAAAAGAAAATTTAATTTCTTCATCAGTTTAGACAAATATATATTCTTTTACATATTTTTGGGGAAAAAAACGTGATAAGAGGATATTGATTTGTTTGCGAAAAAGTTATACCATCTACAAACGTCGTAAAGATTCATGGCATTTTTTATGTCATTTTTATTATTATTATTTTTTACTAGTAATTGCGGTGCTCTGCGATTTTTAGCAGTATTACGACAGACAGATCGGACACTTTGACACTTTTTGGGACCATTGACAAGTATACAGCGATCAGTGCTTTAAATAGCCACTGATTGCTGTGTAAATGTCACTGGCAGGGAAAGGTTAACACTAGGGGGGGTCAAGGGGTTAAATGTTGTTCCCTCAGTGGTGTTCTAACTGTGTGGGGATGGGAGTGACCTAGGAGAGGAGAAATATTGTTTTTCATAACAAACGATATGTTTCCTGTTCCCTGACAGCACAGGGATTTGTTCATTTACACACACAAATCCGGCGTCCGTGCCCTCTAGTGTAAGGTGACCAGATTTTTTTAATGAAATCAGGGACATATTTTTTTTTACTAGTAATGGTGGCAATCAGCGACTCTCTGCCCGTCACTTTCCCCCCTCACAGCCTGTTAAGTCTTACTCTCCGGCCCCGTTTACTACTGGGTGGGGAGCAGAGGAAGATCACTCCCCCAGGAAGGCACGGAGATAAACAGGCAGGCGGCTGCCCGTACTTGAGCCAAGGCAAAGAACATGCGAATGGAGTTGAATGGGCATGCACCCATTCCAACCAGCACATGATCATCAGAAAGGGGCACAGAAAATGGAAAAAAATACACCCCTAAGCTAGTAGGCATGGCGGAGCGGGGGGGTGTAATTCAGATTTTTTTTTTTTATTCTGCACTGACTGTCTTTGAAATTCCCCCAGCCCCTGTTCAAATCAAATCCGGGGACAAAACCTGGAGCCGAGAATGTCTGGTCACCCTACTCTAGTGACTGGAATAGATAAGGAGGTACCAGTACAGGATTTTGCCCAGGGGAGTCATTCTGCTGCAGTATCTGGTGTGAGCCGACCCGGAAACCAGTTTAAAAAAGCTATCATAATAACAATCCGTTGACATTTATTAAACTACCTGTGCAATGTGAAGGAAATCCTGAAAACATGACCTCTGGGGTACTTGAATATTGAGTTTGGGAACCATTGCCCTAAAGAGACTTCAGTCAACACTATCCTGCAGTTTCATAGGAATTGCAAGTGTCAATGTGCCCTGGAAGTCAGTTTTCTAAACAGCACAACTGACAATGCATAAAATGTACATTATTTACTCTGTATTCTCATTCTAATACCCTTCACTCCCTGGCTGAACTGACACCTAAGCTTTCCATGTAGAGTCATAATGCTATATAAACCCCTGGTTAGAGCATTGTCCAGTTTTATGCTTAACAGCGTTGCAGCAGATACAGTATATATAGGAATTATGTACAGTTCACTGAAGCTTGTTCTGTCCACGCATGTTGTAAGAGTGTCGAGTGATATTTCTCCCCTCTGCTTGCCGCAGCACCGCAGAATGGCTACTGTGAGTCATTCCTTTGAAGTGCAAAATGCACCTTAAAGGGATGTTAAATATTTCAAGTAACAGCAATGAACTTGAAATATCTCATTAGAGGATGCTGCAGAATACAGATAAAGACTGTGGGCACTGGCACAGGGAAATATTCACAAATTCATGTGAGAATCTAACTCTTCCTGGACATAATATCTATCTTCCACTCTTTGTTTCTATTCTTGTATCCCCTTGTCTAATGCAAAAGCTGTTGTTGAATAGAAAATGAACTCTTCTATGTGCCTATTAATCTCAAAGCCTCAGAACTTCATGTGAAAGCTGACATGATGTGAGATCCCAGCTGTGAACTTCATTTATTCCACCTGCATCAAAGGCTTTTACCCATGCCAAGGTTTTGCATTTAACATTTTCTAAGTGACATTTAGGTTCTGTTTGTAACCAGGGGATGCATTATGTAACGTGTTAAGGAAAGGACCACATATACATAAGGATACATTATTTCAGTAGCTCTCAATTCCTGTTTGATTGCAAGGTTCAAAATTTTCATTTTTTCATCATAGCATCAGTTTCTTCTCACAACAATAGGCGACTTATAATAAAGTGTATTAAATGAATGTGAGTACTGACTTGCAGCAGCAGTTTACAAACAATTTTCTGTTTTTTCAATAACTTAGGAAATTAAAGTTTGGTTTGTCGGTACGAGACAACACAGACAGTTTTTATAGCAGTCACAGGGTCAAATCATGCCAAGTGACTCCAGAGCTGCATATCATGAAACCTCCCATGATACCTAATACATTTAGTGTGCATTATTGCGGACGGGATATAAAATAACACATTTTCTGAAAGTCAGTACTTTCATATTGCTACAAAAGCCCTCCTAGGCTCCCTCCTGAAGTGATAGTGCTTAACCTGGCAATAGATCCCTCAAACAATAAGCACTGAATTGTGGTAAAGACATGGAGTATGGCCATTTTATGTGGAAATGCAGAGATTTTGGGAGGCTTCCATTCTGGAATCAGGCAGTAGCCAAGCACACTTAAAGTATAACTAATCCAAACTTGGGTTTGAGTTTTGTTTGATAAAGTGGATAGAGATTAGAACACCTGTTCATTTTTATTGCAGTCTGAGCCCCGTTACGGAGAATCATCCCTCTATTGGTCCATGTTTACTGTTATCATTGAAAGTAAAAGTAATGCCTCATACACACGGTCGACATGCAAAAGTCCGCCGTGATTCGTCGGAAGTCCAACGGAAAGATAGCAAACAGGTTCTCTATCTAAGGTCCGTCGGACTTCCGACATAAAAAGTCAGATGGAGGCTACACACAGCCGTACTTTCCGAGAATAAAAGCCTGTCTGACTTTTTTTCTCGGAAAGTCCGGTTTAGAGGCATAAAAGAAAATCCCAAATTGTGGGTTGTCCCCAGAAAGAGAGGGGAAATCTTCCAATGGGGATTCTAGTTCTGTGATCTGGTAACCTGGGGCCACAAGGAATTCACCTATTTGCAGGAATTCCTCTACTTCCTGTTTGGACAGGAAATTAAGGGAAATCTCTGCAACAGCACTCAGATGGTGAAAAAAAATCTGACAGGGGTTTATAACTCTCCCATTCTCTATCCAAATTATGAAAAAAGGTTTGAGGGAGTACAGCAACACGATTCTGAATGAATGAATGATTGAATGAATGAAAACTTATATAGCGCGGCACATGCGAACCAAATCGCCTCTGGGCGCTTGTTGTATCAGTCTCACTTGACATCAAAAGAGCAGAGTTTTAATCTGTCTTCTGAAGGTCAGTGTGTTTTCCTCCAACCGAATGCAGGTTGGCAAAGCGTTCCAAAGTCTGGGACCTTGGACCGCAAACCTTCTTTCTCCTTTGGACTTGAGTCTGGCTTGGGTACTTTGACCAAATTTTGGTCACTGGATCGCAGAATGCATTGGGATTGAGGGGTTCTATTTTATCGCAAAGATATTGCGGGCTTTCCCATGGATGCTTTTATGAGTCAGACAGAGAGCTTTAAAAGCAATTCTGTCTCTTACTTGCAACCAGTGAAGGGATTCTCAGCGACGGAGATTGATTCCCAGGGTTTTTTTCCGCAGTCACCAGTCTGGCCGCCCGTATTTTGTACGACTTGCAGACGTGCGATTTGTACTACTTGGGAGTCCGAGGTAGAGGGCATTTGCATAGTCCAGTCCGGAGTTCACAATTGTTCCCACCACACTGGCACATCTTCTTTGGGA